>UZAE01013521.1:0-21593 GCA_900617975.1 Rodentolepis nana | reverse complement strand
CTAGCTTCTAACTACCATCACCCCACTGTATGTCATATTCGATCCCTTCACAGTACTCACCTCACCTTTTTTCTACCTTTGTGTGTCTCTTTTACATCTTTGAAACACTCTTCTGTTCCCCCCCCCCTCTCGATTTTTTTCATTTTGATATTTCTTCTCCTCTGTGAGGCTTGAAGTCAACTAAAGGGCTAATGAAACTATCAAAATGCCTGCCTTTGATATAAATAAATAAATAAATAATCTTCAGAAGTTAATAAGTCTAATTCCTCATTTAAAACACCTTTCAACACATAACCATTTAATTATCTTTTCCTACCTATAAATAAAATATTATTAAACACCATTAATACCAGCCATTTCAGATCATATCTAATAATCTAAATTTGCAATTCATTAATACTGAACATCAACTTATTACCTCATTGGCTTTAGAAATACTCCTTCTAGCGCTACTGAAGACATTGCACACACAGAATCCAGACATTAATTCTACACTTTGTAAGATAAATTTAGGTGTATGAATGCTCTGCTTCATGTCTGAGTCGTCACTGCCCCACCTCCATAAAACCATTCAAACTCTGATCTGAACATCCATTTATCTGCTCTCAATGACTCTCATCTTATCTATTTAACTGCACCAATGCTAAATTAATTACTACTACGCGTGTGCACTTTTAAATGAAATACTTTTTCAAACCATTGAGCAAATAACTAAAAAGCACGAATATTAACTTGTGCATGGAAATTAATAGAATTGGAGTGTGATGATAGTTGGTAATTTGCGTTAAATTAATTCTGAATTCTCATTGGCAGATCATAACCTCAAATGACGTAATAATGATCGAATGTATATCCTTATACTGAAAATGCACTATTACTCATATGAAAAACGAAGGGCGATCTTCCTTCTACTAATTGGAACAAATATATAATTGCGTTTTTAGTACGAGCCAAGTTCGTTAACAGTCTTCTTATTAATAAACTTGGACTAGGTACCAAGATGTTAGATTTTGTTACAAATACAATTTATACTGAAGATCCTTCAATCGAATCTCCAGATTTTGGAAGGCATGCCACTATAAATTATAATTGTGTATTGGCTTGTATCAAAACAACCGACGGAAGGGCAAAGTTTCACTTTTTTAGAAAAGGCAAAGTCCAAAAGGGAATGTGAACGAAAAGGTAGTGAGAATACTGTCGAGGAAGTAAGAATCATTCTTTATTTGAATTTTCGGTCATGGGATATGTTATTTGAAATTCGAATCTTACCGTTTGTCACCCCCATATAAATGGGAACATTATCGAATACGATATCTAGGCTTGTTGGCCGGTTGACTAAAGTGGAGGGTTGAGCCTATTCTTCCTATCTCTCTCTCACCTATCTCCATGTAGTTTGGTGGTGGTACATTAGGCAACTGAATTCAGTTTTATTCTATTTTTAACGAGAGACCTTAATATTGGTTCCCACAAAGTCTAAAGCTCGCATTCTTCACTCTTTTGCTAAACACAAAAGAGGCCGTCAAATTCCCATACCTCACATGTAAAAATTCTTTCTTCGCAATAAAGAATGTCTGGTTTTGCACATAAAGGAAACCCGTCTCCGATTTGTAAGTTAAGATGCATTTACCCATCGTTAGTGAAGTTGGTTGTAAAATGAAAGACATATTATGGCGATGAAGCATTCTTATTACGAAAAGACATCTCTGTCATTTCCGAAGAGTATATTTTAGGATAATTAAACGCTGGTATACTGGAATGTCATAGTTTCTAATCACCAGTCTTGAAGGAAATTGAAGTTTGCTGGGGAGAGAAGGAGGAGGAGGAGGAGGAGGAGGAGAGGGAGGGTATTTTGATTTTTCAATTGCAAAATATTCTATATACTTAGGAATCCGCTATCATCATGAAGAATAAGTATGTGCTTACAAGAGGCGAATAATTGCTAGGATAAGAAATATCAGCATGAAAGTATCAAGTCAAGAACGTAATCTCTTTCAATCTGGGGCAAAGTTATTATGACTGAGGCTTTTGACCTACGGACACAAACAATCTATCTTTCACCTTTTCGGTCGATCGGCCCTGATTACAGAGGACATGGATTGTCTGTAGGAAACATAGGAATAAGATTTTGAAGCATGAACTTTTGTGCATTAAATCATGGTGAAATCAACATGACACTATTTCAACAGGCACTCAACCTTTCCGCCTCCATAGACGTGTGACTATTTATTGCTTACCTTAGTTATAGGGCAACAAATGATTCAATTAAGAAGCAAAATTTTAGGCTACACCATCCCATCCCATCTCTGCTAAGCTAGAACTCTAAGCCGCTGAAAGTCACGTTAACTCCCTTTATCTCACAATCATTGGAGGTAAAAAACTACTTGGAGTGACGAGACCAACCACCTTAAGTGCAGAACGGTAAATAATCCCTTGACATAATGACAAGCACTTGGTGAAATGTGGCGCGGAAGGGGAACAGATAGTGAAATTTTAATCCTGGAATTCAAAGCACCCATTCATTAAATATTGTTCAACACGAAAACAAAACTCAAATGAAGTAATAGTCTTTGATATCGTGACGTTCCTCTAGGGAAGTTTTTACTCCCCACTCGTTTATCATTTCCCAAATTACCTGTTAACCGATGTCAACAGATTATCCCAGCTAAATATGTTACAAGTTTTCGCTTTACTGTGAGTATTATAGAAAGGATTACCACGGGCTTTTTGGTCTACTACCTTTAAGTTTACTTAATAATACGCAAATAAAGAAAAAAACGCAACAAATTAGTTGGTGGTCAAATGTTAATAATTTTAAGTCGACAAAGTATACCTACTCTCGCAGGTATTGAATCGGACTCCAAATCGATACAGTCTTAGGGGGCATGAAAGTCAAGTGGAAATTGTTTGTGTACATATGTTCCTTGCCAATATGAAATCTCTGTTGAATTTGGAAAAGTACTTAGTATAAGAGATTATTCAAGCGTGAACACTATGTCATAATTTCAATTAATATATTTATTTATGCGAATCTAGTCAAAATATGACTGAAGGAGAAATTTCTAATCTTGCAAAATCATATTCAAATGTCAATCAAACACCAAATTCTAATTTCAAAAGGGCCTTTTCCTTATAATTAGGCTTGCGTTCACAACATTTGAACCTAACGAAGGAGGCTATCATTCAATTGTTTATATCGATTTATACAACATCATGCAATTAGCAAATCGTAACACATTTATCATATTTATTGGTACACATTCGGTAAACGCCTCGGCTGAACCTAGAAAATAGTAAATAGTAGATAATAGTCAAGATTGAGGCCGCAGAATAGTACCTTCTTCATTGAAACTGTTTTTTAGAAAACGATTTCTTTCAGTAAGCTTGGCAAACCTAACTTTAACTAGATCAACTTAGTCGATTTAGGGGTGTGCGATAGACTTACCTCCACGTGGTACACCCTGGGCAATGTATATTCATACGACAAAAAGTCTATTAACTGGCGGTTGACTTCTCACTTCAAACTACCATCACCTCACTCTATGCCATATTCGACTATTTTCACAGTACTCACCTCACCTTTTTTCTACCTTTGTGTTTGTCTATTACATCTTTGAAATACCCTTCTGTTTCCTCCCCCCTCTCGACTTTTTCAATTTGATGTTCTTTCCCTCTGTGTAGTCTGAAGTCAACTAAAGGGCTAATGATAACCATCAAGACGCCTCCTGATAACTATCAAAACGCCTGTCATTTCTGCTTCTTTGATGAACCTTCCCTCTGTAAAGCCCGAACTATGCTACTTTGATGAACCTTCCCTCTGTGAAGCCCGTAGCTCTTTTTGTCACCTTGATGTTTCTCCTCCTCTCTATGAAGACCGAAGTCAGACTTTGATGTTTCTTCCACTCTGTGAAGCCTGAAGTCAACTGGATGTACCTTCCTATCTCTGCTGTGAAGCCCCGAAGTCAGCTCCAGGGCTAATGATAACTTTCAAAACCCCCAAGTCAACTAAAGGGCTAATGATAACCATCAAGACGCCTGCCATTTGATATGAATAAATAGTCTATTTATCCTAGGCAATTTCCCTTGACACATTACTGCAGTTTTCTCGATACTGTCTAGAGCTTAATTTCAGTTTGTAATGTAAATCATTAAAAGAGTCATAGTAACTAGAATTTCATATTCGTCTTGCACCTTCCTTTGGCTCTACGGTATTTTCGAGTTTCCCGGTTATTGTGAATCAGTCATTGAAGGCGTGGCCATGGCCACAGAGGCTGTTAATGTCTTCCAAAATATGCCGGCTAGCCATGAATAATGGATTTGGTTCCACCCTTGGCCACCCAAATATATTAATTTGCCAAGACATTGTACCCTCCATCGAAGAATGGCAAATTGTATAGACGTGTCAACAATTAATGTTGGCTGTACTTAATATTTCAGCGCACAATATCGTTTACGAGCTTTTGCAATGGAAAAGTTTATGAATAAGATGAAGACAAAGAGTTCAGTAACATGTAAAACTGGGGAGAGTCAAGATGGAGTAGACATTGCAGTTCGAGAACCAATAAACTTTTATTTTTGAATAATGAAGGTATTGATTAGATCTTAAACCCCTTGAGGAGCATAAGTCACTTATATGAACTTAATCATTTGTTTCCCTCCTTTTAAGAATCAGGCTAGTTGGAAAATATTTATAGCTCGTTGACAAACTGATTTACTCCGCCGCTTGACCAAACAAACTTGGTCTTTTTGCATAATGATATAGTCACGAGTAGGTAAATGAGACTATTTTTTGTACATAGCAGTACTCAATAGCGTTTATCCAAGTTGAATTATGATTTTCTCTTAGATACCATATAGCAGTACTCTCAGAGCAGTCACTAGGATGAGACTCTCAATCTGATTAATGGTGATAAACAGTACCTTAAGAACAGAAAGCTGAGTACTCTGTGGGCTGTCATTCTCTCATCAACTCCTATGAGTCATTTGCAGATTAGAAGAACTCTTTAGCCACAGATTAGGCAGACTATGCCTTATTGCTCTCTATTGGTCAGACATTTGGCTTCCTGATTTATCCTAATCGACATTCATATTTTACTTTAAGTTCGAGCACTCAGATGAGGGGTCAATAGAGTGGTAGTAAATAGGACTCAATTGGTTTCTTGGCTTTAAGACAGTCGTATTACTGCATGTACAAGCCGAAGTGATTACATTCCACCCACTAGTATGATTCCCGGTTGTGGGAGTTGAATGCAAGATGAATGCAAATTACTCCAAAGTGTCGATTAAAATGCCAATGGAGGGGAAAGGGAAGACAATTTTAAAGATCCATCCATTTGTCTCAGAAAGATTGTGCGTTTGATAAATAAACATTATTCTAAATATTTATTTATTTACATCAAATGGCAAGCTTTATAATAGTTATCATTAGCCCTCTAGTTGACTTCTGGCTCCATATGAGGGAAGAACATCAAAGTCACAAAAAGTGGGAAGGGGGAACAGAAGAGTGATTCACATATGTAAAAGAGACAGATACAAAGGTAGGGAAAAAGGTATGGAAAGGTGAGTACTGTGGAAGTGGTGAAATATGACATACAGTGGGGTCATTGGGGTTTGAAGTCAGAGGTCATCTGCCCGTATAAAGACTTTTTTTGCCTTATGAACATACGTTGCCCAGGGTGCACCACGTGGAGGTTAGTCTATCGTACACCCCACTTATTCTCAAAATAAAAGGATGCAAAATACAAAATATCTGTTAATTAAGTAATTATTTATTAGCTTCCTTTCATTTCCATTTTGAAAGAAATTCTACAATTTAAGGTCAATTAAGAAGAGATCACCAAAATGAGGAGGGTGGGTGGAGGTGTTGGGGGTTGGGGAGCATGAAATGGTCACGAATTCTTGTAAGCAGAGCTATCCTAAAAGACAATAAGGATTGGCTTTCCAATCACGCAAAAGTGGTAGATAAAGCACCTGAAAGAAGCTTATGTGAAAAGAATCTCAAGTTTCATTGTTACTCCACTAGGCAAACGTTTTGGCGAAAGTAATTCAACATCAGGTTATAGTTTCTAACACACCAAAAAACTCGAAAGTTTCACTTCCAAACATACGGGTTATAAGTCTTCAATAGTGTGATCACTTGAGGTAAAACGGTTCCGTCTAATTCTGAGAGACTAGCCGAACTGTAATAGTGATAGGGTAAAGCTCAAACCACACAGCCCATAAAAGATGTACCATTCCCATTAGTACTACAATCCCAAGTCCTTTCTGGAAACCTTTTATTATCGCTCGTAGTGGACAGAGTCCTAAGCCTCCTAGCTAGACAACCAGAGTGATTGTCCATTTTGTCGATGGGTAGCGAACTCGAGCCATCTGAAATAGAAAACGTTCACCAACGCCATACCGAAATAAAATTTTAACCTATGTCCAGTTGTTATTAAAAAATAACAAATGGACTGAAAGTAATAGCCTTTAATTATTCAAACAATGCCGCTCATTTATCTTAAAACTAAAGATTAAATGATTCTTCATAATCCGAAACCAGGGGTGTGCGATAGACATACCTCCACGTGATGCACCCTGGGCAACGTATACTCATGCGGCGAAAAAGTCTGTAAACCAGCAGTTGATTTCTGACTTCAAGCTATCATGACTGTATGTTATATTCGACTACTTCCACATTCTTACCTCACCTTTTTCTACCTGTCTCTTTTACCTCTTTGAAACACTCTTCTGTCCCCCCCGTCTCGACTTTTTTTCATTTTGATGTTCCTTCCCCTCTGTGAAGCCTGAAGTCAACTAAAGGGCTAATGATAACTATCAAAACACCTGCCATTTGGTATAAATAAAAAATAATCCGAAGCCACAACTTATATCAGGGTTTTCCGAAAATCAGCCCAGGGCGATTAAACGGAAAATTCCATTTCATGAAGTTACTTTTTGTAACCAAATAACCGTCCAACCGAATATAATTCTCCTGTGAAGGTGAATAGGGGAGGGGAGAGAAAGAGGGCAGTAGCAGTTCTTTGGGTTTGAGTGGAACAAAGGTTAAATATCATGCTTCTGAAGAACATGATAGGAAAATAGAAAGACTATTTTTTGTTAAGCAAGCGCAGAAAGGGGTTCAATCATGTCAACTTGGAAAAGTCGTTCACATCCAGAGAATAAACATCGGCCTTTGAGTGGTTAACATTAGAGTAAACAGAATTCTAATCAGTAACCTGATCACACTAGTGGGGGAGTGGGGGGTGGGGGGTGGGGGAGTATAAGTTATCAACCAATTCCCAGTGGGAGCCATCCATCTACCGATAAAGACTCCATTATGCTGAGCATAAACATGAAGAAGACAATAGTATCGCCCTCAGGGAATTAATCATCAAAGGAACTGCACGCCACTGGAGCACCAAAGCAGCCGGCAAATCTAAGGTAGACTGAAGGAAAGGAGGGGAGTGCGTGTGGGCGAGTTGGGGGGGGGGGGGGGGGGGGGGGGGGGGGGGGGGNGGGGGAGGAGGGAGAGGGGGATAGTGTACAATCCTGCCGCCACGGTCTGCTGCTATCTTTCTTCAAGCGTCACGTGGTTTGAACTAGATTTCGACCAATTGGCCCGATATTCGTGACAAAGAGGGAGAAAATAATTTTTGGAAAGGTAAACAGTAGAGGTTTTATCTTAATGAGTAAACAAGTCATACAGGCTAAACCTTTTCCAGGATAACAGTGAAGTTTCGAAACGGAAAACGAAACAAGTCAGAATTTAATAATCTTGGTATTTTTCAACGATAACATATATTGGATAAATGAACCCAATCAGTAACTTGGAGGTCGAGCATTTCATCACTTAATTTTAGTCGTCTGATGTCAATTCAAGAAGCTGACCTGTGAGATAATAAGGGCATGTAAGATGGGGCTTTGAGACAATTTCGTCATCTTTGATTATCCTTTAATCAATCACTGGAGTTCCCAAGCCACCGAAACTTCATATCATATCGATTTTTAATTATATGGTCATGCATTGCCAATTCACAGTCAACCTTATAGCACTTGCATATGAAGAATTACTGCAATCTCTTAGTTTAGGTGATATAAACCTCAGAAACAAGTGCTTAAATAATAAATTAAAAAGGAAAATGAACAGAGATACGTACTGTATATTGAACTAAGGCCATACAAAATGGGTAATTATCTCCAAAATCACCGCGCAACGACAGCACTCCAATTCCTACTTATTTGATCATTGCTGCCCAAATAGAAATTCTGAAGGTTCAAAATGAGGAGGTAAGGGTACTTGCTATAAGTTGAAATAAAACTCGAACTTAGTTTTTGTCTGAAATATACTGCAGTTTCTTTTGAAATCGCTTCAACTAATTTCCCTAATCTTTGGAAATTTCTTGTATTTATGGATATATGGGTACTTAATGTTATTATTGCTGTTGTTATTGTTATAATCATGATTATTTCATTATAAACTCCTATTTACTTGAGAAAGGACCTTGAACCAACTCTGAATCTAAAGCAAGAATGAAAAGGACCCTGGAAAAGAAAAATTAATAATACAAAATTTGCAGTGATCATGTGATTCATGACTAATGCAGTGGAATAGCAGTCACACCTTCAATGACTAGGTACATCTTCGACCAAGCAGTCACCCAGCCAGCCTCAATGGCCATACACTGTCAGTCTATTTGAGATGACTAATACTTTCGCTGTCACATGTTCCGCCTAACATCACGTGGTCTCATTGGGCCTTGGACTAGTGAGCAATTAAGTTTAGCCTCAATGTGCAGATATTGTGGCCTGTGTGAATAATTTGGAAGTCAAGACAGTTATGATACGCGCACAATGAAGTCGCCTTTTCGTTTCAGTAACTGCTTCTGTTGCAAGCCACAAAAGAAATAGTCCCCATCCAAATGCTAGAATTAGGAGCATTGGATTAGTGCCATCATTTTTAGGCAGACAGGATTTGTTGAAATAAAACCTCCGTCTGGATTTTGAATTTCTACGCAATTGGAAATGACCAAACACGAGGATCAGTCATTGCCGATTTTATTTCAATTACAGCTCAAGTTAACTCAGTCAAATCTAAACCGGTAGTTATGTTCTGAAAAGGCATTCACAAAACTGACGATTGTAGGCATAATCCCATTTTTGAGTCAATGACACTTGTTCACTCACCCTGCTTAGACTGATTGGAAGTATATCAAGAACAGATTTCACCATCATGTCTTACCCAATATTAAATTTTTTAAAACGAAGCTGCAGCCTTGAATTCTTTCGAACACAAGTTCAGCCATTGCTTCGTGTGTATTAAAGTTCTAATATATAAGATTAAAGTGATCAAAACTTCTTCAAAGTATCATTTTTCTACAAACGTTATTTGCCCAGTTGAAGGAAAATTGCACGAACCTTCTAAAATTTATTAGTTTAAAGATAGCAGAATATTGTTAATTTGTTATCAGAAGGGTTCCAGAAAACTAATTTTAAGTGGAAGATGTGTGTCCATAAATCTACGACTTATTAAATGATACCTAGTAGAAGACACCCTACTATGCACCCTACCGTAGATACGGTAGGTACAATTATCTCCGTCTCAATCAGGTCTGTCTATCTATTTCGCGAGTACGAAATTAAGCTACCTTTTGAAATGGCAAGTGGATTAAACTGGTTCTCAGCTCTGAAATTCCTAGATCACGTCTTTGTAACAAGGAAGGCATACTTATACATTTCTGTCATTTTCACTTCCCTTTCATAATTTGCCCATTCTGATCCTACGTTTTGACTTTGCAGGCGTGACCTAATCTTGAAAAACTAAGTTACTGGGAGATTTCAGATGAAGTCGGAAAGTAGATCACTCCTCAATAGTCGTGTAGATGGCACAATGTCTGCACTAATGTCAGTTTGCAAAGAATGGTATGATGCGATTTGAAGTGGCAAGATAGAGGCTTTTGAAAAATGCGATTATCAGGCTATGGACATTGTAGGGCAGCCTTTTCTGCAGTCCATAGATGAATCACGCAATATTTGAATTTTGGAGCAAGAGGTACGTAATTAAAAAAATATTAGAAAACTGAAATTAAAAGATCTCATGAAGCATGAGTCTTTGGTATTTTGTCAACTTGGCATTATTTTGACCCCCTAACTCCACACCCTGTCATTAACCTGACATTCCGGAAACCCCTTTTTATTAGGGTGGATCGTTCTTTTCCCTCAACCTATTGGAGAACAGAAATAAATCGAAGTTACTAGATTGACCATCATAATGAAATCAGGCACTAAGTAAGTACTGAGAACTTTGGATTGAAGTAGGTCCAGTACTCTAGATGGCGTTTCGTGAAATTTGAATTTGGAAAGCAGACTCTCTTCTAAGTAAAAGCGTAAAATAAAATAAAAAAGTGGGTACTTGAATTTCCTCTGTTCCTCTTCCTCTTGCAAATTATTTAAATATCCTATTAACGGCCTTCCTTTGTTTTCCCACAGTGGAAAATTGAAACTATTCGCCATACTCTGGGTACTGATAAGACATGGCTTAATATATAAGCACACACTCGCCAACGATAAGTTGATTGTCTACGACTAAAACTCGAATGAACATTTCTAGAACAGGTGAAGTCATCTTGTGATAGTTGAAAATTTTCTGAAAGGCTAGCAGAAGGACACTCGCATCGTCCAAATACTAGAAAATCGAAGTTGGAAGAGTATATGAATAAGTTATGGATAGAAGTGTGAGAGAATTTCTCAACTTATAGAGTAAATTCGTGTTCTTGTTACTTTATAATCCCATAAAGCCTACGGAAATATGGATAAGTAAAGAAACTTAGATTTCAGCTGCAGAAGAAGATTTTGGTGTAAGTTATAAATCAAGCACGCCCCCACTAAGCTGAAATATGTACGATGGTGAAAATGGAAGGTGCCTAATCTCCAAACAATCATGCTACTCCTTCAAATTGCTATGTCAGTAGCCAATAAAATGTTCTACAAAAGGTAGAGAAACATATATATTATGAAGCACTCCCCGCCTTTTTTTATTATTAAAACGACTCAAATTGATTTTGTTTTCGTTCATTACCTAATCTACCAACTCTGGTCCCAAGGGACATGCATTTTCGGCTTTGAGTAAATTACCAAACACCTCCATGATTGGGGATGAAAAAATTGTGGCCCCGAGAAAACACTGTTAATATTTAGACAGTGAAGTTAACTATGAAGTTAACCTTGAAAACTGCTAAACGATGTCCCCATGATGTTGCCTGTGTACACTCAGATGTCAACCATTTATTTGCAACTAAAAACAAGTGGACTATGAGCTAATTTATTACAAACTCGGAACTTACAGCCTAGGTCTACGCTACCCTAAGGTAGACTAACCTGGATTAGGATGTGGATTTTGAATGTAAAGGCATTCTATGTGAGTCAGAAGTCAATTGCCGGTTAATAGGCATTTTTGCCGTATGAGTATACGTTGCCCAGGGTGCACCACGTGGAGGTAAGTCTATCGCACACCCCTATTCTATGTAAGTAAATTGTGAACGAATGTAATGAAGTGAGGTAGAGAATTGACGTGAGAAACGAAGGTAGAGGTACCAACCTATTTAAGAGAGTTGTGATCGAAGGAATTGAGTTGACACTGGTGCATTAAAACTTATGATAGCTGAGAATAAGAGAGATATGAGTTAATATGCACGTTATAGCACTTGCAGAGAAGTTAGAAAGGAGATGGGTACAAAATCCATGGCTTTTCGGACACCGTATTTCATGATGATGTCAAAATGCCTACTGTAGTGAACGACAAACCTGCGAACATATTTGTTTAATGAGGATGGAAGGGAGTTGAATCCAAACTTTCAAAACGCATGGATACTTATAAGGAATGTAAGAAATAATCCGCAGAAGTGACTAGTGATGAAATGGGTAGAGTTTGAAGTGGTTTCATCAGAAAAAATGGGGAAAAATTATTCAATTAATTGAAACAAAGTTGTCCTTATGTCCCGCCTTTCTAACCCCTTTACCTTATCAGTTGTTTAACAAGGGTTTATCCACTGCACGTTTTTCATATTCTTCGAGAGAAAATTACCCCGCCGTATTCATTTTTCAAAGGGCGAGATTTCTACAGAAGCGTATTTTATTGCTCTTCTCAGAATAGCACTTGATATTGCATCACCCTAGCCCAATAGGTAATTCTGAAAAGGCTTTCCTCACTTTGATTTACATTAATCTGGTTAGATTCTTTTTCGTTAACAAATGTGGAGACCTCGTCGGGGTTTAATTAGAAGCTACAAAAATCTGGTTCTATTATTTGAAAATTAGAAAAAAGGCAGCACACATACGCGTGCACACGACGTATGTACAACATAAATTCTACGAAACGAGACCGTCTCATTATTGGACTCGAATCCGCAATGTGGAACACTCACTTGAATGTGCACGAAGAACAGTGAACAATGCTCACTATACACCCAAATATGTCCCACAAAGTGGTTCTCAAAATTCCGCAGTCAGACATTCTAGTTACGGGCCATACTTGTGCCGCGCTATATGCGTCTTCTATGATGTCTAAAATTAAATTAATGTGAGCGTATTCTAGAAATCTGTGTAGAGACTACTTCCTGTTATTTTATCGTTGCCTACATTCTGGCTGTAGAATGCGCGAAATTAAAAGAAGTGAAGTGAATGGTGGTGCATCATCAATCTTGTGGAAGAAGATAGCAGCAGTTGATTCTTGGCGGATGTTGTCGGTGGGATTGGAAAAAAAGGAATACACGCACTATGTAACTGACTTTTAATCTTGATAAATGAAGGAGCAAGAAAGTAGTGCTGCCGAGTGACAGCCAAACATGAACTTAATTTTTGCTGAGAGAGAGAGAGAGAGAGGTTGTCTCTTCAATTCCGGAACCACCAATTGACTTCTGATTGCCAAGTTACAGCTAACATTTTGAGATGAAAAATCGACCGTGGTGAAGAACAGTTATTCCAGTTGTGAAGAAGGAAGCGAATAAACTCTATCACTCGTTTAATCATAGACGAGTAGAGCAAAACTGGTAGCTACTTATTATTTAAATAAAATATTCACTATTAATTGTCTAATTAAAGCCACTTTCTTCAAGTGACTCAGTAATCACCTTCCATTTTACTAGCTTATATTAAACAATGCTTAGAACCATAGCACTTGTTTACACTATTCGAAACTGTTCTGACTATTGCAATAATTACTCATTTACAAATACTTTTATCTCATTAAGTTACTTACAGGAATTCCGAAGTGGGGTTGGCCTCTCTTCTCACGGGTTTGCAACACTGGAGTGTATATCCTTAAACCTCGAAAATGATTACGTCAGCAGCTTCGTCACTGACCTAAATAATATAAATAAATATGTTTTAATATTTTAGTAAATAAATGATAAAGTTTACCACGCTTTTATTAATATTATGTTCCCTAACTATTCACTCTTGGAATCGTAATTCTTATGAAGGCCAAATAGATAGGTTGACTCATATTTGTGCTAAAAACATTGATCTTCCGATACCAGGTAAAATGAGACACAAACAATGGGAAGCATTACGACTCAAGCTACAAATTGAATTTGTCTTAATTATAAGTGTCTTTATTTCTCTTGTCAATTTTTCCCCAATAATAGAAACTCTACTTCGAATAAATAAAACTCCCAGCGTCAATGGAGCATGATTAAAACGAAAAATGCGGGAGAGGGGTGAGGGGTGGGGTGGGGTGGGAGGGGGGGGGCAATCACTATAACACGACGCCGTTACTCTAATTCCGTAAGATTTCTTCATAAGTACCTTCTGTCTAAGCCACGGCGAATCAGTAAAAATTTCTAGGGGAAAGTGGGAAAACTTTTTTCTGTCGCCACTAAGACACAATTGCGTGCTTTGCTGTTAGCGCTTAAGGCCACAAAAGTCGCATAAATCCAAACAACTTGCTTGGAAGCAGCAAGCGCACAGTAATAGGTCTACATCCGATTACTCGCATAGAATTTGTCGAACGACTTTCCTCACGCGAATTTCTTCAAAAGCACCCAATGAAGAGAAGGGCTTAATTTTGACTTAAATAAGCTAATTGTCCAATTATTAATAAAGAGATATTTCAATCCATCAGCCTTAAAATTTTATGCTCTTGAAAAGCGCTGAATTTATATTGATTTTTCAAATCTAGGTCCATTTTCGTTTGCCATATTAATTTATTCAGCTCATTATTTTTGACCCTTATTAAAGATTCTAAATTAGTATCTCTTCATGATGCCAACAAACTGCAGAGACTCTCTAAATGGACTACAGGATAGCTTGACAAAAATAATTAGCTTTGATTGTGTAGGTTAGGAGGCATAGAGGTATTAATCGCCAAACTCATTTCCCACAGTCTCAATTTTTATGCTGTCTAAAATCGGTCACACCAGACGGACTGGATGCTGGATAAAACACTGTGTGAGCACCAGAATTTCAGACTTTTCTCATTGTGATGACGCTTCTACTGGAGTGCGGTGGTGACCACGACGACGGCGTTTTTGCTGTGAAATACCATTTCTGATTTCCATTTCAAATGAAACTAAATCTACTGGCCGGCAATCACTGCCAAAGTTCCAAAGTAGTGAGGTTTTTTAAAGGCACGATTTATTAGCCTTTTGTGCGACTGTTCTAACCTGGATCACTTATGAAAATTGGTGCCTTTCAAGATGATACTTTAAACACGAATATTCCAAAATGTTTTCTTGTTTGCCAGCCAAAAGTCATTAAACGTTGGCCTCATCCAAAGTTGAAGCCAAATTCCCAGGAGTGGACCCTCAGAAGGGGTGGGGTGGGGGGGGGGGGGGGGGGGGGGGAGTTTCTTCAGCTGATTCTGACTATTAAGAACATTTTAATTGAGAAATTGTTGAGACACATTGAAGTCATCTGGTATGCTGTACACACGCTCATATAAGTGAAATGTAGTTCTGAATTGGAAGTGGTCAAACTTTTGGAAAATATCTTTCATCTTCGAATTTGATCGCTTTCATCACTAAGTGTTTAGTTCATCCCCCTCTTTCGCTAGCAGATGAGTTCTCTGATGAATTACTTGATGTATAACATCAGCCCATCTACTGGATGATTTTACTAATGCCATTTGGGCAACTTATGGGACCTTATACTATACAACAGTTACAACATTACTTTTGATGATTTTACTGATCTGAAATAGGAACACACACACACAACAGTTATTGTTAGGACCCAAATTCCAGGGTCCTATAAATGGCTATTTTATTATTATATGTCTGATTCAATAGTAAAATTACTGAGACATAATCTAAACACATTTGTCTTACCTAGTATGAAGTAAAAATGCTTGCCATAATTAAAAGGAAATAATTCAAATCGATTTAACACATTCATTATAAATCATAGCGGTCCAACATCCGTCTTATATTTTTCTATTCTTAAATTTCCGACAATCCGAATGAATGAAGGTGACATTACGAAATGATCCATCGAATCACAAAATCAATAAATGCCAACCATTCAGCACATAAACTAAACCGTGAGCCTAAGGACCAAGTAAGGAAATTTGGACTTCGGATCATTAATGTCATTATCTCTTTTACAATAGTTGTCCAGTTGATGAAACGAAAATTTGTGCAGAGTACGTCTCTTAAACCCACAATTCATAGTTTTCTCCGATTTGCATAGACGTTTTATTTCATATCCATTATGGCGAGTTATTGATTGGAGCCCGTTAAAGTTTTAGTCTTGACATGAGTAACAATTTAAATATGTAAATAAAAGTTAAAGTATTCACGAAATTGTTCTGCTGTCTTGATTTCAAAAACCTTTATTACTACTTAGGGAATTTAAGTCAAAATCAGTGGACCAAAACTCCTTAAGGCGGGATTATTTTTAAACAATTGGCGCCAGTCAAGCAAGTTAACTTTAATAATTGACCATTTTCCGCCAAAACGGAAAATCCTGACTAAATTAAAATAGAAAGGTTTAAAATACCGAATTGCCTCAAATAAGATCAAAAATTAATTTGTTTTAAATTTACTTTTAAGGCATATTAAATAAGATTATTAATCAAATTTGAGATAATCCGTCTTTAGATTTTTAATTGGTAACCCATTTCCCCCCCCCCCCCCCCGCCCACCCCCTCCTCACTCTCCTCTTCATATTGCAAGGTAAATAATTCAAGAAACCATTATTTATCGATTTTGCCACAGGTGTTCAGCTTGAGAAAAATTTTTCATTTAATTCAACTTCAATTAAGCATTTAATTCACTTCCTTTAACTTCCAACTACGGGGTTTGTTTACTATTATTAGCCCATAAGGACACGAGGCATTGTCAATAGCAAAATATAATTGCGCAGCAACATAATAAACTGGGTCTTTCAAGCCATAGTCCACATGCTCTCGTGCTTAAGACCGAAGTCGAAAGCGCTTGTGAGTCAACGTGGCAACTACCGCTTCCGTTGACTTCTGTATTTCCTAATCTCTCTCTCTCTCTCTCTTTCTTCCCTTTCGGAGTGGATGTTTATAGAAATATGCCCCTGTTCATTAACCTCCTTTTCGTCACCTTTCTTGCCATCGGGTACAGATAATAAAGCCATCATTATACACACACGCACACACACGCACATATATATATGTATATATATATATATGAGGGAGAGAGAGAGAGAGAGGAAGAAAATAAAGCTATTCATATTTCGCCGATTTTTTTAGCTCAAACTGACCTAACTTTCGTCCACGCGTGCACAAGTCGTCGTGGCCCAGTCATCTAATGAAGGCAACACGCAGCAGACGCGTGAACGCCGCAGCACATACTCGGCCTTCTGTGTGTGTGTTCACCAAGCTCCCCGAGTCAGAGAGAGCTAGAGAGAGAGAGAGGAGGGGGGGAGATGGTTGTTTTATTTAAACTTGTATGCGCAGGTGATTAATCAGAATTAATAATAATTGTGATTAGCTTGATTGCATTTTCGTGTGAATAAATATGTTCATTATGAGAGGATTATCGAATTAAAACAAAAGAATGCATAATAAGATTGCGAAAAAAGATTAGATGCCTTTGACTACTAAAAATTTTTGTGATTTGTTATACTTCTGCCAATTGTTACCCTAAAACGATTGTGCAAATATTAACAACCCCAAGAAATGGACAGAAAATTGTTATAAAACATGCACTGAGAAGAAAAATGACTCAAATTGGGAAAGGTATTAGAACTGAGGGATATTGTAACTGAAAGTCGTGGAATGCACCCAATTATTAAGCATTTGCTACAAAATGAATATTGCAAACCTATTTCGCGCTTTGACAGTCCTCTATAAAGATTCACTCTCGTTAATGGCATATATGATTTCCAAATTCTCAGAGAAAAGTCACTGGAATAAGAGGATAATGGTATTGACCAAAATTGAATTTTTGGCAGTAAAACCTGAATTGCAAAGGGAATCGTTCTTCACTTGAATTAAAAATGGCCCATTCACCGTTGTTATTAATTCTCAAGAGAAAATCAATGCCACTTCAAACTTCCATTTGTAACAAGAAAATATTAGCATAGAGCAATCTGACGAGAAACTCGCTTCCTGTATGCTTGGTTTTGGAATTCTTCGCTTGTGGAAACCTTGAACTAAATTTTGAAAAAGCATATTGATAAATCACTACGCCACAATCAATTCTGAATTCATTTCAATTAAAGCTTGTTTTGATTCTGTGGCTTTATTACACCTACTTAAGAAAAGATTAGGAGTCAAATTCTATGGATGAAACTTTCTGTATTTTGCAAAGTAGTCAATAAAAATAATTTACTTTTAGTATTTGCGTTTTTTCCCAGCGAATATTCTGGCAAAAGGTTTATAGTTGACAGAAGTCCCTTCGCGTGCACTTTTATCTAGCAATCATCAATGCGTGTCGCAAATAGGAAACAAGATTTATCCTGATATTAAAGTTTAGACAAGTTTTTTTGCGCGCTTGATTACATTCAGCATATTATCTTTACCACGATGTCTATATTTTGAGAAAGTCTCTGAATATATTGAACTGCAAACGAGGTAATGGAAAGGACGAGAGAAGATGAAGTCTTGAGTTGCTGTGCTATCTTTTTAAATATCATGATTAAATTTAATGAATGACCCGCCCCCCCCCCCCCCCCACTCAGATCTATAGGTCAGATTGGGTCACAATATTCGGACCTTCTTGACCAGATGATTCAAACTCGTAGCGATTCATTTGCAACTTGTTGCAGGAAAGAGCAGGTAAATGAGACTGTCAAAGGTTTTCAGGATGTCAATTCTTGAGATGGAACATTTGGTGAAAATCGATTTTTTATGAGACCTTAGATAAGGAATAATTAACAAAGTCCCTGTAAACAATCCGCCCGGCTAAAGGTGCAGAATTATGAGACCACTTTGGCAAGAAATTCTATTTCTATCAGCCATATTGATAGAGAGAGAGTTAATTAGTGCGGTTAGTTAGTCTGCTCGTTGAATTTGAGCATCAAAGACGAGACCTTCAAAGGCGGGCATAGGCGCTTATGGAACTTAGAAAAATATCACCTTTCATATCGTCAGTTTTATTGCACACTTGTGCTTTGAAACCCACTTTAAACGCGTAAACATTTGGAAAAGGGAAACTTAAAAAGGATAATCGAGCAGTAAGAGAGGGAGGGAGAGAGAGAGAGAAAATTGAAATTTATGAAGCGACGAGACGGTGAGGTTCTAGTTCGTGAGAAATGGGCGTTTTATCCAGCATTCAGTCTGTCTTTTGGCACAAATTTAAGACTGCCAAGTTGGGTTGGTATGGGCGAGGTGGGGTTTGGGCGAATTTGCAAACGCTACAACAAACAACTGCATGGAAGGCAGAAAGGTAGAAAACAAGTGTGACATTAGCGTTGAATTGCTGTTTAAAAAAGATCAATTCATCCAGTGAGAAAGAGACTATACATGAGTAGGTGCACGGTGGAATTAATCACTGAAGTAGTTTGCAATTACCAACGATTTTGAAATAGTCAGTGCTATTAGTTAGCTAAAATTTTATACATCAACCTAAGTAGTTTGATAAGTAATTATTGCAAGGGAGGCATAATGATAAAAGTATGTTCTTGGAACATTTTTGTATAAATGCGTCTGTGTGAAATGGAATTAACAAACTTTACAATTTTTCTAAGATAACAACTGTGAAACATCGACATAAATTCCCAAACCAGTTTTGGAGTATTCACATATTTAAACATGTGAATTTAAGGTCCTTATTAGGGTTTGAGGCAGAAAATTACCTTTATTACTAATACCCATTTTAATGTCAAAATGTCTGCCACTTTTAAGCATAAGATAACATTTTAAATCACTAACTAGTAAGATGTGAAATTAGGGTTGGATAGGAGCATGCAATGGGGTAGGGACATCTATATTTGAAACTATATTCACCTTGAAATATCGAAATGTTCCAGTGGCTATATTTCCTTGATTTTCTCTCAGGAATTCTGGGTGAGTTCACTTCCGCGATGTTTGGTGCTTTAAAGTAGGTGCTGTGGTGAACCCAACATTGAATCCTTTCTATTTTCTGACAGTTCTGAGTAAGAAAACAACACTTGCAAATACATTTTTAACCGAACCAAATTAACTGAGTCGACTTGCTTATTGATCTTTTCATTGATATCTTAATGAAGTACGAGAATTTGTAGCTTTTAATGTAATGTATTAAAAGTATTACTAATAATGACATCTTATTAATGTTTATAAGCTTACCAATTAACGATTCGGACACTGTTGCGAGAAATTAGAAAGTAGTTGAAAGTTGGCAATAATGAGTTATTTAAAGGGTATTTATGGTAAATAGCAAGTCTTGGCAAAGTCACTACCAGCGGTTCACTGAACCTACTTTGCACTTGCATGTGATATTACAACCTCTTTTTACGCGAAATGTCAAATATGAACATATAAGCTCTTTCGCGATCTTCTAGTCAAATGTGTCTGATTTTCAACTAGTAAGTAAAATAAAACTCCCAAAATAAACCGTTTAATTTTTTTTTAATTGATCTAATATTCTTAGTAAACAAAATTAATTCCCGTCATCTGAAATCAGTTTTTATCAAGTTATTACTTAAATTTAAATCTTGAAAATATGCAATAACTAAACTCTTTGACATAATTAATAAATTTGTCTCATTTTCTAAAACCTGCCCTTCAGTGTTCTCATTAAATAATTAGGATATTTAAATGAAGTGTTAAAAATTTAGCAGGCTAAAAAAGACTTACTTGCTGCGCAAATACCTTTAAATGAAAAAGGGTGGAATAATCTTGATCTATATTCGGAATGGAAACGCATTTGTATTTACGAGCATTTAAAATGTGGAACTTCCCAGAATTTAACTCATTCACGTCAAAATGGCCTATTATTTTTATAAAAAGTAAAGAAGTCTCAGGTTGATTGGGAATTGAGTTGGGTGTTATCCTTTCATGGCAAATTCTAATATAATAATATGCCATTTTTGTTGTTATTCTACTACTTATTTGGCAGATGATCCTGGCTTCTCATCAATTTCACTCGAAATAAAAGTATGTTTTGTTTGACAGTTGACGAGCGTCTATAAATTTAACAACTTCAATCAGTATGTACCCACTTTTATTATAGTTAAAATCATCTTTTCTTTTATGCGCTTACAATAAAGATCCACACATTTCTTGTTTGCATTTTTCAAATACTATAACTCCGATCTCCGAAAGTGATATTTTATTATGTTCCGTTTGAGCAACACATACGCGCTCTGAGAACTAGGACGTCAGCCTACCACATACACCAGATGAATGATCATATTTAATACATATTTTTTTATTGCAGAAGCAACAAGAGTGCTTGTGGCTTAGTTTGCAATCTAACGTGATTTCTAATTGGATCATGAGGAGTTTGGCCCATCAGCGACCCTTGAAGTCATTTATTTATTTATATCGAATGGCAGGCGATTTGATAATTTTCATTATCCCTTTAGCTAAAAAAAATTCGAGAAGGGGGGGGGGACAGAAGAGTGATTTAAAGATGTAAAAGAGGCAGACATAAAGATAGAGAAAAGGGTAAGGTGAATATTGTGAAAGCTATCGAACATGACTTACAGTGGGTTGATGGTGATTTGAAGTCACAAGTCAACTGCCGGTTTATTGACTTTTTCCGTATGAGACATAAGGTAAGGGAAATTTGTAAGCCTAGGCGTCCTAAATACGCGAAAAATACATTAGAATACATTAGAGTCGAATTCTATTTTAATTTTCACCTTCAATTCTTGATTTAAACTTGTTGTTTAAGTGGTGAGGTCGGTTACCTTGGTTAAAATTTCTAATTGCAAAATGATAATAAATGTATTTTCTGGTGACACAGTACTTAGGTAGATGTAAGTGTACAATTGGCAAAGTGAATAGTGAAATATTTAAATCGGATATTTGATTGCTTCAATTAAGGTAAAGTATGCCAGTTAAAATGATTAAATATCAGGTATACTTTTAAATAAATTATTATTCAGTATATGTTATCTAACTTTGGATAAATCTGCGTATATTAAATTTGTACTCCCATTAAATTTGCCTCGATTTGAACATTATATGTATATATATATATATATATATATATATATATATT
>UZAE01013520.1:0-21613 GCA_900617975.1 Rodentolepis nana | reverse complement strand
GGGTTGGGTGGGAGGGGGGAGGGTTGGGTGGGAGGGGTATAATCAGAGCAACTAGAACACACAGAGCATACCGGAGTGAATCGTGTTTGTTGGAACTTAGACGAATTGTCGATCGGGATTTGCTATTGTATACTTTTGTGCTGAAATAATATAAATCGTTGGTAAGTTGATAAGACCTCTTCACTCATGACACATTTGCTCATAGAGTGATTGAAGGCGTGACCTCTTCTACAAGAGAATTCTAGCACATTTTGTCAAACTTGATATCTCTATGCGCTACCCAACCCGCGGGGTCGTTAAAAGTGTGATTGATTTTTTTCGAATTTATTTGCAATTTCGTTAAAATAATAAATTAAGTACACATCGTAAGCTTTGTTATGATTTAACTGCGATTTGAGATTTCGAAGTTGCTGCTGAATAGCACGATGAGACCCGAATAGAAACCTTATTCTCTGTCTCCTTTCATACTCTATTCGTTTCGCCCGTTGCCAAACTATTCCGTTACTTTATTGCTAGAGGCAGCAGTGCCGTGGAAGGTAGTGATTGGATTTTCACCCTAACTGACTCGATATTTCGCCTTTGATGCGCTTCAATGTTTTGTTTAGATGATGCGAGAGAATAGTGAGGATTGGTTAAATGAGACGGTTCGTACCTCCCTCCACATGCCGCTTGTTAGAATGCACATCGATTTATCCAACCTCTCGTATTCCAAAGAAAAGACCAAAATTCGGTGGCGCAAAGAATCTACTTCAGAAACGGTGAGTCATTTGTTGAAATGTCTAATTTTGAAAAAATACGCACGTCTCTACTATCTTATGACAAAGCGTTCTCTGAGGTAACAGAAGCTGTCAACCTTTTTCCAAATTAGAATCTCAATATCTGGGCGTCCAACAACGAGCATTGAATAATGGTAGAGCAGCATAAAATCATATGTGTAGAAAGTCTCCGTATGATACCCAGAATTAATTTGACCGTGTTGTGTCCTTCGTGGGTCTTACGAATAACCAATGGAAAGTCATCAAACAGTAAAAAATAGAACATACCTGTGAGCCAAAAGTATCTTAATTCATAGTGGTTAAGTTCCTAATATGTGTTCTATCTTTATACACTATTGAGCACCACTGGGTTACCATTGAATGTTCATCGATAGAATTCGAACCCTCCCTAAAATTTTTAATGCACCAAAGCTTAAGATACTTCACAAAATATGTCTGTTGGTCTCACTATTTTACTTCTAAACGGCTGTCTGTTAGTGAAGTGGTATGCAAGCAACCAACAATGCATTGTGTAAGAAAATTCTTTATATGACAAAATGTTCTCCAATTGCAGAGTGACCCAGAATGAAGAAGTTGGTTGTTTTCCTTTTTGGTAAATCATTTTCACTAATTGCTATAAGAGACTGCTGCAACCTAGTATAAACATCGACCCCCCCACCTCATACTCTTATACCGTTTTGGTGAACAAAGTAGTTTCATAATCCAGTTGGTAAATAGCTTATGGGATTAACATTAAAATTTTTTCTTGTGAAAAAGTGCGTTTTCAAATAGAATTTTATAACATCGAACAAGAATCTCCTGAATCAAAAATTTAACTTAAATTCATTATTATGGCTTACCTGCGTTTTCTTACACCCTTTATTAATAATGCCTGTAGAAGACTGAATTAAATCAATAAATAATTAAACGAATGTCTAATCAATGATTGTTTCAGATTAATGTATTCAATAATATTAAAATTTTGGAGAATATTTCCTTCATTTTAAGGGAAAGTTATGGACAAAGGTATTGCCACCCCAATTTGGTAGAGAAGCTCATTACTCCTTTTGACCTTATTCTCCCATTGGTATTTTTTATAAGATTTTTAAACTCAGCTTTAAAAGGACATATTTACAACTGCTTCTTAAGCAATAAGTGCCCTTATTTGTGCGGTCTTATTCATTTCGGAGCAATTTTGTTTCAATGCTTTTACTAACCATATTGATTAGATTTTTGTTTGACTGTTATTCTACTATAATTCTTGCAGACAGAAATCATAAAAAAGTAAACGGCTCACAAACAGACCAATAAACTCAAAGGTAAGAACAGTTCTAAGTAGGCTGGGAATTAAGGATATTATTATGATCTGCAAAAACGTTTTTTTTTCAATTTGGATTGGCAACGGAAATCCTAAATAATCGAATGACGTCAGCAAAGATGACGTTTTAAATGAACCGAAATTGGCATTAGTCTGCACGATTTCTCATTAAAAATAGCATTATATGGTGAAAATTATATTTAAACTGCAGAGAGTTTCCTGATTTATGTGATTCGGATCGACAAAATCAAAATATAAATATTATGTCCCCCCTTAATTAATTAATTTGTTCAATTCGAAAAGTATGTCCATCTAAATTTCAAAACAAACGGGAAGTAATCTGTTCCTGATAAGCCCAAATACTTATGCGCGTTGAAATTTTTGGGTGACTAATTGAAACTACATTTGCTTAATTAGTATTTTAAATGCATTGGCCAGGGTATTGTTTTAACCAAGAACGTGATGAAAGTGTGGGAGGAAGGAGTGAAATTTGATGCTAGGAGGTCTTCATTATTAATACACAAATCCACATGAAATTTAAAATAAATTAAGAAATTCCAGAATTTCATCATGAAAAAGAAAGTGACTTGGTCATCACTTAAAGACTTCTATTGTAGTTGAATTTTGTAATCTACTCATGTATATATTATTAGGCATTTCACCACTTCAAATGTCACTTTATGGGTTAATGAGTAGAGTTTTGAGCGAGTAATTGGGATTATCAGTCTTAAGGCTTCAAAAAGTGTTTCACTTTTAAAGTCTGAGAAAGAAGAATAAACACTTTTTACCTTAAGCCCTCTTTACGCAAGTAACTTAATCAGACTTAAAAAAATTTATCGTGCATGACTGAAGCCAACGTTTTGAAAAGATCATTTTCCTGGAATCTTAACGTTCTATTGAAATTGAGTTAGTCAGAGTCAACACAACGAAGAGATGCTCGAACATATTGAATTCAAATGAATAAAAACTTACGATACTTCATATTCGGTCATTGCTCTATTCCTGAAGTGAAAATTGTTAAAGATCTATTGTCTAATTATGGATAGTTTTAATCACGTAGATTCGATATGGTTCAGCCTATTTAAATGAATAACCAATCAGTATAGAAATAATTGAGTTATTATTTGAAATTGATCGAGCAGTACGAATTTTTTCAACTAGGTCCGTTTGAAAGCAACATAAGAACTAACTCAATTCCACAAAATTGAAAATCGCAAAGAAAAGTGTGAATTCAAAATAAATCTGTTTATTAAACTGATTGGTGGTGTCACATCTATCGACTTGCAAATAAGAATGAGTTGAAAACCTTGCATAATTATCTTATTAAATTTACCACGAGTTCTTTTATTCAATTTTAAACTAGTTTTAAAATAGACAAAATATTCATTTTTCGAACATCGAGTTTTAAGGTCATAATTAAGTTCGATATTATCGATCAGTCATTGATACGTTTAGGAACAATTTTTAGCAAAAGTATATTTGATTAATTCACCCGAAATATTAATGAATCTTGTTGAGAAGAAGAGCTATTATAGGGATTAAGTGCTGAAAATGTGTAACATTGTTGCAAAATCTTTTAAATATTTTGATCAATGTCATACAATGCTTTTATGTGCTAATTTGTCATGTCCAGAGCTAATCACTTCCTATCTTAAGTTATTTATATTCTGCTCCACAATTTTATTTAAAATTGTCCATAAAGAAGTACCTCTCCAATATTTGCATGAAAAAATAATTAATTTTCTTATGGCAGGATATGAGATAAAATTAATTAAATTATGAGTTATAACGTGATCTGAAACGGGACAACAGAGAATGGATAGGATAGTTTGATGAGATCTAGAAGGCTATCACTCAATTTCTTAAAACAATGCCAAGTATATTTTTGAAAAGGTTATTCTTGCGTCTTCAGTCAAGTACTATAGCATGTCTTTATGTGATGATTATCAACTACGCAGGTTGTTATGCATATTATGGACGTTATCGATTTCCAGGCCTTTATTGGCATTCGGAGCGCCGTTATAGAATCTTTTGTTGTGAGTTTTGCGTGGCAGCTATTGACGATCTTTCATCCCTCCAACCGCACACTTCTTTCCAATAATAGTTTAATTATTTTTTTGGTATTAAAATTCATTTGGGCCTCCTAAGTCCCACATAAAAACATTGACAGGATTTCATTTACTTCCCAGATTGGTTCCTACAAAACTCAAAGCTATTCAATCAGCCACGTAAAATTATCCGTTAAGAAGCGTTCGGAGCACCTTCGCAAGGAAGACATTCGATTCCTATCAATTTTAAAATCCAACCTCAAACAAGGAACTGTCAGCAATGCTGTCAAGGTAAGCTTTTTGACAAAGGTTGTATTCTCTTTTCCATAAAATCTGTCCCTCATGCCGATCATCAATTCACTGGAGAAGGAAGAATGAAGAACTTTGATAGAAGCGCTTATCGTCAGATATTACTTATAGAATCATTTCCAGTTGGCCACTTCTAATTGTAAAATTGGTTGGGTGTGTACGATCAACAAATAGAGACATAATATTTACAATGAGGGAAAGGTAGTATATTCGGGTAAAGGATGGCATTCGAATTTAATAAATGATTGGAAAACATCAAAGTTAAAGTGTTAACATAGAAAATTTAATCGCAACATGCACAATACGAAATTCGTAGTTACGCTATTGCAAGTTCATCTTCTAATAATATTAAAATTGCTTGTTACCTTTGCTTTTGAACTACATTCGAATTAGGTCTTCTATTCATTTTACCGAATTGAACAGTTAAGTAATTTCTGGATTTTTTATTCTTAATTAATTATCATTAATTATTTCTTAATCTCAACTTCACTGAATGCTATTCGAGTAGTGTTAGTAAAATACCCAACTGTCGATCTCAAGCTGCTATGTGTGAAACGCATGCGAGTTAATGAAAAAATACCACTTCTTGTGCACTTTTGCAACTATTGATTCAGGTATGTATTAAATGAGAAAACTTGATCTTAACGTTTATAAAGTGAATGCAATTTCCTATGTGGTTAAACAGTAAATGTTGACGACCTTAAGGTATGGGTGAGTGCTTTCTCAAAAATTTAAATTTCCAGGAATAGCTGGAAACAGAATTGGTTATAGCGAAGTAACTATCTATTGACTTGAAAATTACATGCATAAAGTCGTGTACTATTGGCTTCGATCTGTTTTCAACATAAATCACTCCAAATATACAAGAGATCTTTAAATAATCATCTGAATTAATCGAATTTTCACGTGAATACTGTATCCATTCAATGTGGTGTACAAGACTCAGAAGGAACTTGTGAATGTTTCCCTTAAATTTCAATTTCATTTGGTCTCAATGATAAGAAGTTTAAGGAAACTTTAAACGATTAAACGGATTTTTAGCCTTAATTAAATGACTTACACTAAACAGAAGTTGAAAAATTTAATATGCGTTTTTTTGCTAAAAGAAAGATAAGGAAATTGAAGATAACGATTCTAAAGGCCGGAGCTTTTAATTGGAATTTGACGTCGCTTGATGGCTTGATTGGCATTGAAGTAGAACACATCCCAATCAAATTTGCTTTTACATATAGAGATGTCCTTTGCAAATCAAATTATCTTATGCGCTATCATATTGCAATGACCTTTACAAATATACAGAACAGTATCTGACAATTTCAAGTAGCGCATTTGACGATTGTAGAGTACCGGACTACATATCTAACCTGCTTGCGAGAAATGTCTATTGTGTACCAGTGTGAAAAGGCTATGTAGACTACAATTAGGATAGGTATTTGATATTTGTTTCCTTTGTGAATCACTCGGTGGCTGAGGAGAGATCGGAATCATCATGCAATTTTATACATTTAGACCTGAAATAATTGAAGGCTTAATTTGAACATTGTGAATGTTAATTACCACGCAATGTTTGTTTTCCATTTAAGTGAAATTAAAAGAAATAGTGCGTGTCTAAAATTGTAAAATAGCATAAGTTCAGATGATGAAACCTGTGTCGTTTTAACAGCTATTGGAATTTAACATCTAAAGCTCACTTTAAATCTTCTCTTCATATTTTATTACATTTTTTAATGGTTTTAACGCGAATAAAGTGGTCTGAAATGCTTATAGTGGGTGATTATTAACGCGCTAGAGAGAAGTGGGAAATTTGACATCACTATCATAAATTTGCAATTAATCTTCCTTCTAACGTTAACGACATGAGTCTTAGGGCATATTTCAATCGTTATTTTATTATTGCTGCTAGACTTTTACATCACCTATTAAAAGAACAGTAGTAATATTTAAATGAATTAAGGCTTTAATAAGGAAATCATCCTAATTGATGTCTAATTGTTAACATTTTAGATTGTTCAAGATAGAAATTGCGCAAAGAAATCGGAGTCGGAGAGTGAGACTAGGAGTTGCCAACGATTGTCTCCACGAGTTTCCTGGGAGGCATATTGCAGTTGGAAACTTACTGGTAATGATCTCTACATCGGCCTCAAACCAAATCTCAAACACCAAAGCAATGACATAAAGCTTACTGCTGTGATGGTAACATTTGATTTACTTGAATTAAACAAGCTAAATGACATATTCTTCCCTGCAGACAAATGATGTAGACTTCAAGATAACTTAGTAAGCCTAGGAAGAAATGTATATACGCATATATATTGTTGCTTAAGAAAATGCATCGCTAACTTCCCATTTCGCCTTCATTGTTTAGTCTCTTGGATATGTTTAAATGCTTATCCCCGTTGCGAAAGTTTACGAAATTAAATGATGCAGTAATGGACTCCTTGCCTGATGGATTTCCTGTTCGCATTGGTACGTCTATTCAAATATCAACACTTTAACGTTCGAATTACTTTATATTAAATTGCACCCAACCACCCCGCCCCCCCNNNNGCCCCCCCCCCCCCCCCCCCCCCCCCCCCCCACGTGTCTCACAGCAGTCTGATGCCGCCGATGTGATGAATTTGGGTGGTGTCAAGCGAAGGATATAGACGTATTGAGCATGTTTCGAACTACAATAGCTCATACTGTTGCGAAAATAGTATCAAAGAAGCTTTTTTGAAAGAACATTAAATGGTTAAATTTCGATGTGCAGCTATTTGCTCGTCAGCTGTTCTGAATTCGTCTTACTTAATATTAGAAATATACCAATTTCGTTAAAATTAATCAATAATACGAGTTGGCTTCTTTCTTCTTGGTAGTCCAAGCTATAGCATTTAGTAATTTTGCTAAATAAGTTAAGATCCATTTTAAGTTTGCCGGTCAACATTTGTTCTGACTACAAACCAAATCATTTTAAAACTTTTAACACTACTTAGTTCTGAAAGTAGAACATATATTAGGTTTCAAATCATTGAGTACCTCATACTTGCCAAGAATCATAATGATTGCCAAAATTCTTCTAATTTGCAAAATGGTAATTATTTGTAAATAACACCAGACACTAAAATCACTGCAATAACTTTATTGAATCTAACCGATTTAATTTAGATGTGCCGGTAGCACCGAGTGTAACTGGACGGGTAACTTTCACCAAAGTAGAGCTTTGTGAACCTGGTAAAATGACCTCCACCGGAATCATACTTCAAGATGAAATTTTTCGAATTCCTATTGGCTACGACTCCAATGACCTTCTATAGAAATTGTTTAAATTTGAATAATTTTTTCTGGGCTTTCTTATATTTTGTCTGTTTATTTTCTATGAAAGAATTTGAAGTAATTTGAAATAAAATGAACATTTCAAATAAATTCTTCATAATTATTTTGTCATTAATAAAATTATACTACAATGTTCTTGTATTTGAATATTCTAATTTGAAAAATAAGGTAATAGTGTTAATAACTTACAGCAACACTCCTTTATAATTTATTTTCAGGAAACTTGAAATTCGCAATTATAAATTTTCGAAATATAACCAACGCTGATTTGTATTTCAATTAGTTTAATGAATTCTAAATAAAAAAATCCGTTTGACTCTTTTTCGGTCTGAACCACCCGATTCGCTGTGGATTTTCTAAGTGCTTTCTTGTCCAGATAATCAAGAAAGATTTCATCCAACACGGGACAACGGTCATGATGACATATATATATATATATATATATATATATATATCATCACTTTTGGGACAGCTCCTACCCAGTTGCCTTAATTGACTAACTTCATACGAGCCAATTATTACCAATTACGGAATCAATCATAACATAAAAATATATATAAACGATGTTTATGTAACTAAATATAATTCAACTATTCAACAATCGGCAATCTTTTCTGACTATAGGTTCGTTTAGATTTCATAAATCTTAGTTCAAACCATATATTTGAAAAGATACTATTCACTTAACCTAACTTCATGACTAAAAATATTACTCCAATCTGATATGGGAGTACTGACTGAATTATATTGTAAATTGTTCAATATACGCGGTCTTGTCTGAAGAGAGATGCCCATAAATGAGGCTAGATTGGCCTCACATCTATAATAACTCAACCAGCCAACGGGTAACCAATAGAGTGAGCCTAAAGCCACATCTGAAACTAGGTGTCAAATCATGCATAGTGAAAATAGCGATATTTCAACGTAAAGTTAACCCTTCTTGAAGGAAAGAAGTCATTGACTTGTTTCACGACACCCTCTTTCCCATTTACTCGCATCATACCCAGTTTGCTTTTCTTTTATTCGGGGACTTGAACACAAATAAATCTTATAGCAGTTGTCGTTGGCAACCCGACTGGCGATATTATATATAAATTGGACTTAACTTTTCCGAAATTTGATTAAATTGGTTAATATTGTTTAACAAATTGATGTTTTAATTTTTTGATAAAGAAGTGAAGTGAAAATATAAGTGGAATGCCTGATGAGTAGTTCGCCTTAACGAAATTAACATTTTCCTTGTACTTAATTTTCTTTATTAATTGAGGTGTCAACTAAGCCTTAAGTTGTTGTTATGAAACATTATAAAGTACGGGATACTGCAAAATCTATGAATCGAACTGGAAGATAGTGTTTTTATGAAATCTCAATAAGAATAAATATTCTTTATTCTTCTAGTTGAGATATTGAGATAAATTAGCGTTCCATATTTCGTGGATTGGTAGTGATATTAGTCAAGAAAAAAATTATAGTCACTAGATTTTAGTAATTACTTAAAAACATCAAGAAGGGTTATATAATGAAAACGAAATAAATTTTCACGAATTTTAGACTTTTCTTTAAATCCTACAAATTACACTTTACTTTCCATGATTTCTAGCATTGATTTTGAAGGCGTATCTATTTAATAATGATTATTTAGTTTTCCAAAAATCGATAAGTTAAAAATAAAAATGTGAGCTGTGAAATTTGTGTAAATCTTTCTTTAAATTTGCAGCGATACTTATTAGAGGGCAGTTTGAAAAAGTAAAATTCTATTGCTAATACGCTAGAGGGGTATTTAATCATACTTGGAATATTCTACAATGGTTGTTTTGCATTGATTTCAAACTTCAGACGCCTTATTACACATGACAGTTCATCAAATGAGTCCAGCTTCTGTCGATCGAGCCAACACAGCTTTTTACCCCTTGTTTAACAAAATGCAAATTTGAGATAATTTTAAATAGGTCAAGTTCACATATATATTTATTCACTTGACCCACTCTATGCATAACTTGCAAATTATTATAATATTTAAATTTTAATTAGCAAAAATGGGGCATTATGATTAAATGCACACTGTCATCACTATGATGACAGTCAGTCCTAAGTTATCATCTTCTCTTGTCGTCATTTCATCAATTGATCTCCTCAGATAGCTTTAATTAGGGAAAAAGCTAAATGACATTTCTGCTGATTTATCAATTCATCCTCTTTTCCTAGAAGTGGCTTAATACTCCATTGATTGGAAAATATTAGAACAGGAAGTGACTTTATCTACTTTGTTCCGTTTGTGACAAAGGAAGTTAGCAATTTGAAATTAAAATATATGACACATATAAGTCACCATGATTGAATATTATTATCACTTTTTGTTGCTAATAATGAGTGACGACCGATTTAAACTAAGATAAAGAAGTTGGAAATAAAATGTATGAAGATAAGAAATTTTGGTCTTGGGGTTTTCTGATGTACTTCATGACTTGGGCAAATTGCACTATTCAGTTATCAGATTTTTGCTGATGTTAAAGAATTTGTTTTGATCCTCTTGAAAAAAGGGCATAACTTATTTGCTAGATAGTAAGACATTAATAAATTTACTTCCAATCATGATTGCAGATGGTGCGTTAAGAAATCGAGAAATTAATGGTGTTCGTTAGAGTACACATCAAGAGTACATTAGTGATGGCTCTAAAACGTTTCCAAATTTGTCCTTAATTCACAAAAACAAACAGATTAAAAAGACAAACTAACAGTTTAACAAATTTTAATTTTGATTTGACAGGAAAAGAAGTCTGATTAGTGTGATTATTAACAGTATGTGCATCAAAATTAAGTCCTCTAAATTGGAAAATATGTGTAATTTATAAATTTGATTTATGCCTTGGTTTTAAACAAAAACTTCAAGGCTGTTTTGCATCAAGCCAATCCGCGCTGAAGATCATGGATAAACATTCAATTAGCGAATCAGGAAAGTAGTTAGAAAATCAGTATACCATAGAGAAAAACCATGAAATATCCGTCAAGGGAATATTTGCTAAAAATAGAAGTTAAAAGTTAAACTTAAGTTAGTCTTTAGGCACGTCTCTTATAGCTTCTTCTCCTTGTGCTGATCAACCTCACCTACCTGATTGCACTCGCTTCCCCGTAATGGAAGATGATGACATTTCTCTAATTTATAGCAGCAACCTACTTTCCCATAAAAAAATCTCGAATTTTTAGGATAAATTTGTGAATGAATCATTGCTTGGTTCAAGAGCGTTTCTTCCAGCCAGAGGGGAAGTGAATAGTTCAAGCACTATGAAACCCATTTTCATAATAAATTAATCTAAGTGTGCATTTTACTAATGATTTATTTACTTATTTCAAATGGCAGGCGCTCTGATAGTTATCATTAGCCATTTAGCTGAATTTGGGCTACACAGAGAGGAAGAGGAACAACAAAATGACTAAATTTGGCAGAATAATGATTTACAGATGTAAAAGGGACAGACACAAAGGCAGAAAAAAGGTGAGGTGAGTACTGTGAAAGGAGATGAATATGACAAACAGTCGTGTCATAGTAGTTTGAAGTCAGAAGTTAACTGCCGGCTAATAGACTTTTTTGCCGTATGAGTATACGTTACCCAGAGTGCACCACGTGGAGATAAGTCGATCGCATGCCTCGTTAATAATTATAATATTTTCCATTATGCCAGCATTTTAGTTTCATGATTTTGGATTAAGTTTAACTGAATCAAAGAGGTCTTACAATCTTTAATTTTCGAATGGCTTTCGGTTTTCAGAAATTTCACTCTCCAGATTAAAATTCCTTCCCATAATTTAAAATATTAAATATACCCTTTATGGAATCGCGTTTTATGAATACTAACTGAAGTCCTGAGTTATCTCCCTGCTTATTACAAGTCCTATTTTGGTAGATCAATTGCAATGACAGTTAAATATCCATATTCAGGGATTATTTGGACATTACTGAAATCCAAAATGGAAGTTAATCACGTGTTTACAATTGTTTTCGCCATCTGCCATGCAATTATCCAGGGATTTCCCAACAATATCACGAGTTAATTGAAGATTAAAAGGCCGAATTGCCGGCCTCATTAATTTTTAAGTCAGCACCATTAATTGATGGCTGAGGATTTTAAAGAAATACGAGGCCTTTTGGCAATGTTTGAAAGTTAATTATTTCATTACAAAATCGACTTGGTTAAATTTCAGTTGGAGGTGAAATCCCTTTTCTTTCTAGCCAAGTCTCTAGCCTAGGCTAATATCAAATTTATTTGAATCGCTTACCCATTAAGGTAATTTTTTATCTGCCTTAAGTTTTTTTCTCTTTTATCCCATTGAATTACATTGAATAAGGTCGGGTGGATTTCGAATTTAAATAATTAAAATTCTCTGCTCTAGAGTACTTCCAGACAATAATGATTATCCCGTAACCTATTCTCCAGAATGCTGGTCTTTAGGCAACGCAATATAACGTGAAAGTGAAAAAACAAATTTAAAATTTATTCCATGAATAAAATTGGTAAAAAGTGCAACTGCGTTAAATGTGACTGGACTGTTTTCAATCCCGACTAATAGCCTATTAGAGTTAATTTCAACTATATATGATTAGGGGTTTTCGGTTAGATCACTTCGCCTAGCGTGCATCTCTACATTCAATACCTCTAATCTCTGATCATTTCATTTAACATGTTTCCTTTAGTTCACCGTTATCGTATTAGCTTTTCATCACTTGTCACCATTCCTCCCAATCAGTTATGAATATTATCTTGTTATTCTTTATAGCAACCTGATTATAATACGAAAGTGTCATTTACTTCCGGATTAAACAGTCAATATGTTAGTCTTTTTAGCCGAGGTATCTCATTGATTCGAAGATGGGTCTGGGTTTACTCATAGTTATATGAAAGGGCTTGACATTTGACGAGAGAAAATTTTTTTGAATTAAATTAACAATTAAGCACCTGTCATGTTCAAGTGTATAGGTGACTCAACACAATTGACCGACAAATAAGTAAATGAAAAAATATTGGCAATTTATATTTTAATGAACTCTAACGAAAATGCTTCTAAATATGAAATCGCTTCCTTATCATGGTGAAGTGCCTCCAAAGTTTTAGATTTTTCTATATTTTTTAAATCATTTTTTAACGAGAACAATCCTTCTTAATGTCCACCGCTCACAACAATGCAAAAATTATCACTGTCAATACATTTAAATGCAACAAAAATTTTTCTTTCATTCGAATTTTCAATTATGTTTGCTGGCAGCTTGATACAACCTCATTCTGTTAAATGCGATTTTTCCTAAATTTATTCAATAAGTCTGAGTTGTTTTTAATTGTTATTGAATGTACTGCTATGACAAAAGTGATTATTTTTATTATAATATGAGCGTGATATAAGAAATATTCATGAACTTCTAATTATACCGTGGCGACATTTAAATCTTGCATATGGGTAGCCTATTATAGCTAGTTTGATTTACTTTGAAAGAATTCCGTAAATACCATCAATTTAATTAAGTTTTTTATACAAATTCTTAATTTTATCAATACCTGTAATATAATTTAATATGGTCATTTTTAAATAAATTCAGCGCAGTTGTAAGGATATTCCATATTTTACATAACACAAAATCACAAAATTCCGTGAAAGTATATATTCTTAATTAAAGCAACTGTTTTTGAATTTCGGAATAAAATATTGTTCATGAACTGCTGAACAGAATTTGAGAACAAATGGGTTTTTAAATTGCGTGAATGAGCGTATATTGCATCAAGTAGTCAAATGGCAGGATAATTTCGTGACCACAAAGCGCAAACAAATTAAACAAGGATAGTAAATTAAACTCAGTAGAATGTGATATTACGAACACATTTAGTTGCTTTTGATTAATGCTGAGAAATATTATAACAAATTCGAATGCAAACTTACAAGCTGATTAATAACTCCAATCTTGAAATAATATTAATACAATTATAGATCATTAAATGAATAATGCAATCTAAAAGTGCTTCTTCAATAGACTTTTTTAAAACCTTAATCCTTTTTTTGAAGTTATTTCTACTGGTGAGAATAAAAGTTCTTACAATCCTCTGAGTCCTAAAAATTTTACTCGAAGTATCAATAATTCAAGTTTTTATTCTAATTTGTACCAATTAACTCAGATGAAATTTTTAGATGAATATTAAAAGGTTTTTACCGCTTCAATTATTTTAAATTTATGAATGTCAATAAGAAATAGTCCCCTTCAGACAAAAATTCTATTAAATTATGGTTTCTAAGAGTTATTTTTAAATTTATTTGTAAATGTTAGCAATAATTGCAAAGTAGATTGGAGATGATGAGTATTATTTAATTGCTATTTAGTCATAGTCAAATATCCTTTTAAAAGCAATCTAATATGGATCCACAAGTGGACACTTCCACAAGCGCTTTTCGTAAGAATTGTTTTGATGTTTTTTACATTTGCATGTTGAATTTTATTTTGTGTCATTTCTTATCAAAGTAATAGTGACCGTTTAACTTTCAAGCGATAGACTTACCTCCACGTGGGGCACCCTGGGCAACGTATAGTCATGAGGCAAAAGTCTATTAATCGGCAGTTGACTTCTCACTACAAACAACCATCACCCCCACTGTATATCATATGCAACCCCTACCGCTACTCATCTTACTCTTTCTGAGCCTTTGTGTCTGTTTCTTTTACATCTTTGAAACACTCTTCTATTCCCCCCCCCTCTCGACTTTGTCTACTTTGATGTTCCTTCCCCTCTGTGAAGCCCGAAGTCAATTGAATAGCTAATGATAACTATCAAAACGCCTGCCATTTGTTATAAGTAAATAAATTTCATTCCTGATAATATAATTTTGTACTAATCCCTTACGCCAAAATTTTTATCACAGATGATGTTAAATGTAAAACCTTCTTAACTATTTAATTGCCAAATCGATCACTTCTGTACCTTTTACATGAAATGGAAGAATAATTTTCAGTTTTATGAGCATTAAATGCTCTGTGTTGGTGACAGTTCCACTGCCCTTCTACTTACTTGATCGCTTTCGAGAAAAGCCATACGACTTCAAATATTTGTGGATTTTCCAAGATATATTTACATTTTTTGCTAGTTTTGGAACATTATTAAAGATTTAAAATTATCTCGTACAGCTTAATGGTAACAATGAAACTTTGCTCGAAACATTTTACTTAGAGGGGTAGCGTGGTTTCAGTCGGCTCATGAATGACATGCAAAATACTTATAATTTCACTTATCTGGCAATAGAAGTGAAGGAGATTACAATAAATGATAGTTTATTGATTCTGTATAATTTAAAAATAAAATTGCAATTGCTTTTTTCAAAACGTATTTTTAATATTCTTTCATATGTTTAAAGATAAGTGTTTGAGGTGTGCGATAGACTTACCTCCATCGTGTCAAATACGGGGTGTGCGATAGACTTACCTCCGTGATATATTTAATGAATGGGGTGTGCGATAGACTTACCTCCACGTTGTGCGAAATAGCAATGTGGGGTGTGCGATAGACTTACCTCCACGTGGTACGCCCTGGGCAATGTATACTCATACGGCAAAAAAGTCTATTAAATGGCTTGGAAACGTGACCTCATACGGCAAAAAGTCTATAAACCGCTGGGCAACGTATACTCATACGGCAAAAAAGTCTATTAACTAGTGAGATGGGTGTGCGATAGACTTACCTCCATGTGGTCCACCCTGGGCAACGTATACTCATACGGCAAAAAAGTCTATTGACCTTGCAGTTGACTTCTCACTTCAAACTTCAATGGCCCCAGTGTAGGTCATATTCAACCCCTTCTACAGTACTCTACTTACCTTTTTTTCCTCTGTCTGTCTCTTTTACATTTTTGAAGCATTCTTCTTTTCCCACCTCTCTCGACTTTATTTCATTTTGATGTTATGTCCCCTCTGTAAAACTTGATGTCACGTGAATTACTAATGATAACTATCAAAACGCCTGACATTTGATATAAATAAAATAAATAAATAAATAGTGTTTCTAATAGAGAAAAGAATTTTTTCTACAAACTCAGGATGACATAAAAGAATCTTCTGAGCTTTGCTTAGAAAACAAAGAAGCGTAAGAGATGGTATCTGTTAAAAGTAAGCCTTCTATTCAAAATGATCCTTGTAAAAAATATTGCAAATACGAAACTGAAGAGATAACATTCAGTTTACGCAGTTTATTAATTGATATATAAGTTTAAATTAATGAAATTAATTGTACTTTAACCTATATTACTGAATTGCACTCCCAAATGCTTTTCAATTATACCTGAGTTTATTGAGAGAAAATGATGAAACAATTTGTAAGAAGCAATTTTTCACAGCCCTATGGTAAATTGAGATAGATACGTTTTGTGATTAAGTACATCATTAATTATTTATTAGTACTTAAAACGTGTTTTGAGTTTACGGACCAATCTAAGGGTCATGATTCACTCAAAATGCGTCAAGATTGCTGCAAAAATTAAAACGTGAATCACAATGATTGATATGGAACTGTAGTCTATGAATTTTTAGAAACATCGAATGAAGTCTGATATTTGAAATGAAAATTCTCGTTTATGAATAAATCCACCAATGAGAAAATCTTTTCATACAGTTGAAAGGGCATTCAACATTACGAAAAGAACGTTTACCTACTGAGTTTAGCTAATTTTTAATTAAACTAATTCAATTTATTTTAAATTTATTATGCCTTGGCATAATTTTTAAACTCCAAAACTGTGCTTATATTAATTGAACTATTAATGATTTTCTAGGGTGCTTAACCTATTATATCAATTAAAAAATAATATTTGGACTCTGAAATTCTGAGTGTTCGAATTAACCACAATTCGTATCTATTGAACGAGCTTTTAAAATGAAGTCTTTGCGCATTTTGAAATTATTTTTACATATCACAATCAATAACAACAGGAAAATAATTAGCATTTCTTATTACATGTATTTAGTGTTAAATAGCGAATGCTTTTGCGGTAATTAAGAATAATTGTAATATTTTTCAAAGAATTCAGCGTTTTATCTTTCGCAAGTATATTCAGACAAAATTAGTTCTATTGAGAAAATTATTACTTATTATACATATCATAATTGAGTCTCATCAAATTGGTTTCTAAACAAACTGTTTGCAGTGTGTTTAGGGAATGTTTGAACGTTGCGAATTAATTTCGGGAAAAATCGCTTTGAGGGTTTTGATTTTAATTATATCAATTAATGTCCCTCTTTGCTTACTTTAACAGTTTTATTATTTTCAAACATAGCTATATAGAATTTAAAAATTGTGCTTTATCTTGTTTACCCTAATACTACGTCTCATTTTCGCATTATCTGTGATCTTGTTCTGGATTACTTTTTGAAAATCGCATTAAGAAATTGGAGAATAAGCTTATCGAGCAACTTTGTTATCTATGATGAATTAAGAATTATAATTTAATGACAATTGCACTACAACTATTTGCTTAGTAGTTTCCGATCAAATAGATCTACCAAAATGTGATTAAAAGTAGACCTATGAAAAGAAGGTTTTCCAGATTTTAACGAAATGCCATATGAATTAGAACTTGATTTTTCTTACCTATTATGTATTTTAAAGCATTCAGGGCGTAATAAAATTACAATTTTTTTACTAAACTTTGATTTTTAATAGGTCGTTAAATAACGGCCTACCCGAATTACTTGACGCAAATAAGTCGAAAGAAATCATGTATTTGTTTTGTCTGACGTTAACAGTGCAAACTAACGCAAACATTCTTGTTAACTATGAAATTTGAAAATTTTCAAGGATTTAATTCTTTAGGACATCACTTAAAAAAATTAGGAGATCATTGAATTTCGTCCGATTTATAATTGGTCAGGACGAAGATTTTGTCCAAACATAGGGGAGTAGAATAACGCAAACGCAAATTCATTTATTGTTAAAAGAGAAGTTAAGGTATATATAATTTAAAGCAAATTTAAAGAATTCATCTAACAATGAAAATCTTTACAATAGAAAGGCATTTTCTTTTCTGTATTTTCAACATTTGGCAAACCGTTGCCAAATATTTCGTACTTAAATAAATAGCAATATTAGCAAACAGATATTCATAGATAACTTTGACAATTAGGATCCAAAAAATCTCCTTTTATAAGTGCAACTTAAATTTAGCTCAAAATACTTAAAACGAAGGAAAAATAAGTGAAATATGAAGTCCACTAAATCCATGTCTTTATTTATATAAATTTAATCGATTTTTGTTAATTTATTTTCAATAAAGATAAAAACAACATTAGTAAAAAGAGTAATCAATGATGAAGACATCGATTTAGTTTAAGAAGTTTATAAAAGCAAATTCGGAATAATGTTTTGATCATTTACACTAAATTTATTTATATCAAAAGGCAGGCGTTTTGATAGTTATCATTAGTCCTATAAGTTAAATTCAAGCTTCACAGAGAGGAAGGAACATCAAATTTAAAAAGTCGAGAGTAGGGGAAGGGGAACAGAAGAGTGTTTCAATGATGTAGAAGAGACAGACACAAAGATAGAAAAAGGTGGGATGAGTACTGTGTGAGTAGTCGAATTTGACATACAGTGGAGTCATGGTAGTTTGAAGTCAGAAGTCAACTGCCAGTTAATAGACTTTTTTGTCATATGAGTATACGTTTCCTTGGGTGCACCACGGGGAGGTGAGTCTATCGCACACCTCACCTACATCAAATTAAGTTGACGTATTTCAACAGTCAACATATTATCATCATGTGTGAGAAATATATTTTGGACTTTGCTAAATGGTTTTCATCAAAAAGGGACATTATATTGCTCCATGCTGACCGAATATCCTCTCTTATTTATAAACTGTTAAGGGAGTTTTTTTTTTAAAAAGATTAACCTTAAAGGAAAGCAATCAAAGAGGCGAACCGTTGAGAAAAAAACGACTTTCTGCTTCTCCCATATGTTTTGAGAAAATATTTCCTTATACTATATACGAAGATAATAAAATATTTCCTTTCCCTCTATGTTGGTTCGACAATTAAAAATAATTGGCATAATATGCCTCGGTTTTGAAGTTTGTTTATTCATTGACGTAGACAGACATAAATCGTTTAACTGTTTCATGAATTAAGCAAAGGTATGTCTATATTAATGAATAAAACATCGAACAACAGTGGAATTCAAAATTGCGATGTCGCAAAGTTATGAATTTATTATGACATTGATGGCAACAAATGATTAATTACCCATTATTTTAATAAGTAAGTAAAGTTAATCAATAACACTCTGCTATATGCTTAATTAAGTTTAGTAGGAAAATAGCACATGATAGGTATCAAAAACGCAAACAACATGTTGATTTTCATTCATTTAACTTAAAAACTTTGTATAAACAGCACAAAATATTTAACATTTAAAGGTGATATTGCCAAAATACGTTTTGACATGAAAGGAATTTGAATTTTTCAATAATCAAGATTGCTAAGCAGTTGCACTTAGAGTAAACTCAATGCCTAACAGCATATCGATATGTTTTGAACAAATTCACAAGAAGACTCGACTATTGGTGTTTCGCCTTCCGGCCATTAAAGAATATAAAAGTTAAACATATTTTTATTACGTGCACGCACAAATTTTTAAATGATTTTGGAGTGCATTGGAAATCATACTTCTTGCTTAATGAACTTATTGCATGATTTCTATCTACTTAACAAAAACGTTTTTATGAGATTACGATTGTAAAATATTAGCCACACAAAAATATTACTGATTTTGTATATAAAATAATGCGAAAAAAGCAATAAACACAATGCACGTAATCGCGTATATTATTTCATACAAGAATTTTATGGTTATCATAGTTTTAAATTGAAAACGACTGACACATTTGCATAAGTCTGGGAATCTCAGAAAAATCACAGGCACTCCCAACAACTCATAGAAATACATATCATTTTTTTTGTAATGTATTTTAAATGAATGAGTTTCCACACATTCCAGTTCAGTTGGAAGGGCTTCCCTTCTTTAGATCTGTTTGACCATGGAAAATGCTAATCAGTTGAAGCAAAAGTTTTAATTGCTTGCTTTATTTCTAGTAATTAGGCTCACGTCATTAATAAAACAAATATAATCTTTTTTCAAGCTTTTAATTAAAGTCTTTTTTCAAGTATAAAATTTCATTGTTTACAAAATAGGCTTTCAATAAAATCATTCAAAAGATCTTCTTCATTCAAGTACACGTGATTCATTTACTTAGTTTTAATTAAAAAATTCTTTGAACTTATTTTTAAGCCCAACAAACGGCATATTTTTTGAGTCAGTATTTGCCCCTTCCTCACTTCCTGCGCCATTTATTTAAAAATGGCAGATAGAACTAATTTGAAGACGTGAAGGAGTTTCCAATTGATAAGAAAGTGAATAAATCTTAATTTTAATCACATTCTGATTTCGCCATAAAACCATCTATTTTAAAGAAATTATCTAGGACAATTAGCGAAATCAAAATGAAATGATCTGAAAACCTGTTAATTCATTGTAATTAATGTCCTTTTTAATAGTAATTGAAATTAAATGCTGTACGATTTTGTTATTTTGGTATATTAATTTTAATTTTAAATTTTTTAACAAGTCTTTATTCCTACTTTCGAAGAAGGCAGTATCAAAATCAAAAAAAGGCATTCAGAAAAATATTGTTACCGTATTCAAAATAATATTCAGTTGTAAATTTAATAAAATTGTGAATTTCATCTAAAAATGTCATTAAATTCTCTATTTTACACTGCTCCTTTGTTAGAAAAAACTGAAAAGAAACAGAGTATATTTGAAAATGAAATAGACAAAATGCTTGAAATTAATTAAAATTAAAAAAAAAGATTTTATATAAATTTTAAGCACTGATATCACTAAAAAATTCTAAATGATTTTCAATTTCTAGGTAAGAGATTCTGAGTATAGTTGTATTTTTAGAAATGATATGCGCGTAACCCAAATTTTTGAATAAATGTGATGCTTATGAAGATGATATGTCGTTACATTTAAGTTTATTCTATGCGATGAAAATATTGTTACCTTTTTGGTGTTAATAATGTATGGAATTGCTAGGCACAAAAAAGGATCGAAAAAGAATTGTGAATTCTAGCTTTTCTTTTCCTCGTTATAATTAATGGAAACTTTTTGAAAAAATGCAATTCGCTTAATCAGTTGATAGAGTTGATTAAATCTATCAAATGTAAAGAAATAATCGAGTACCATTCTATTCAATTACAGGTTTATAGTCGAATAAAATGCTTCTTGCTGTTTTAAAAAATTGCAAAACCGAATTTGCACTTATGACTGTTTTTAAATTTTAATTACTTTGTGTTTGGTGCAAAAAATAACCACTACCCTTTTATTTTTTTAATTATAAAGGATCAATTTTAACGGATTTCTACACTTACAAGCCTTGACTTATACTCGGTAGTCTCTAAATAAGATTATCCTTGCATGGAACGTTTCCCGAAATTAGCCAAGTTATCTGAAAGGAATAAAGAACACACCCCCATATGTCGAAGAATATTTTTTTGGGAAAGTCAATTGTTGGTGTTCATTGAATTTTGAAGTGGATTTTTTCGACTGGCCGAGTGCTTAGTCATTAAGTGCACTTTTAGGCATAATAGCCACATAATGACTCCTGTCACTTATTTGTCAGGAGTACTCTGCATTCGTGATCTCAAGGCGCGATTGCCATGGTGGGCATAATGTGTCGGAACTATTTGGATAGCATGTGTGCATTGCCCAGCCATTCCGACATTTTATTTCCTACAAAATTAACTAAAATTTATTTTATTTCAAATGGCGGGCTTTATGACACTTATCATTAGC
>UZAE01013519.1:10264-21614 GCA_900617975.1 Rodentolepis nana | reverse complement strand
CTCTAATATGAAATGAGAGTGACAACAAAGACATTTGATTTAATGAAGCGCATATGAAACTTTGTCGGTTACAAAAGTCCGAAATATGCATTCTCTTCCTGTACATTTCACAAAATCAAAACAGAACTGAGTCCCATTATTAAGAATAAATTGTAAACTTTTGATATCTCACTTTTGATATGACTCAGTCATGGCCACCGTGGATTATGATAATCTTTTGAAAAAATATCAAATCTTATTACTAACTTGTTTCGTCATAATTTTACTTAATTCTCTTTAATAAGAATATAAAGAATATGATGAATTATCAGTAAAGAGGTAATGAAAGGCGTCTATAATTTTAAAAACCACACAAGACATATGAGAGAAATATTAGATCTATCAGTAGGTAACAATCGGCATGTGATCAACATAACGAAATTATTTACTATTTGAAAATGCAAAAAAAACAATATCTTCGAAATTGAAGAAAATTGTGTTTTGTTTCACAGAGAAATTTAATGATTAAAAGGGAATGTATATTCACCCATTGTCAAAAGCAAATTAATTAGCAAATAGTCATTACAAGCAAACTCAAGTTAAAGAATAATTTAATTAGGTAAATGCGGTGTTTCAGCTTGCTTGGTTTTATTCACTAAAGCCTCTGTTTCTTGATTTGTCGTTGTGAAAATTCCAAAACAAACAGTTTCAATCGATTTTAAATAACTCTGCTTGGAAGAGGCTCTTATTTGCTGATAAGGAAGGACTAACTTGGGCTGTGGAGTATCATCAGTCAATTACCACAGCTTTATATATATATATATATATATATATATATGTATATATATATATATGTATATATAATCTGAGTAGTCGGAAATACCACACGCTATCAAAAATTCAGAACTCATTTGTAACTAGTTTCACCAATGCAAATTAAAATCAAATTAAAAAGAATTCGGTAACCGCCATTAATTATTTTCAGTTTTGCTATTTCGTAAACTTTGAACCCACATTTCATAAATTAAATAAACTAGCCCCATATTTAAAGACAATGATATAATATAAGTAAAATTTGATTGATTTTGCTAAGAAATGTTTTTTGCAACTTGTTTATTGTGAAATTTGGCTGCTCCAAGTAATCATCTTTCACTGAATATTGTTTTATTTTGCCTATAATATTTTCAAACATGTTCGTTGTAACCACCCAAGTGATTTCGGCAATTCAAGATATATATGACTCCAGAGACAATCTGCCTCAAATCATCTCTAAGACAAAATATTATTCAAATGAATATTGTATAGCGGAAAACACTGATGTGACCAAAATCAAACATTTCCCATGAGTTCAATTTTACACTATGGGATATCTTATTTACTCTTATCAAATGACCTGAGAATGCAGTTGCAATCAAAGTGTTCAAACTTCCCAATATTCTTTTTCAAATTATCAAATGGTTGCGTTACATCAGGCTCTTTTATTGTATTCTCCTACCACTGGAATATAACAGGTTTGAGAAGGCAGATGATGATATTTTCTTTCTGGATGTACAGTTCAATCCTCATTCATATTACTGCATTAAATGTGCACGGAACGGTGCCAACCTACATCGCATACAATATTGTTGTAACCCCACCGTGTGTAGCCTATTTACTAGTTCATATTCACAATAGCGCTGGACTTTACTTGAATAATATTTCATGTTTGAAAATATTTTAGTTATGTTTCGTCAATGGTAATTTTTAAATCCATTCTATCTTTAACTTGGCCACAAATCATTTGAAATTTCATGGAATGGACAACAGATAATGTGGTTTAAGTCATGAAATTTGGTACCGAGACAGGACACATTACAGTAAGATAACATCGCAAATAAGTAAAAGGAAAACCTTTACTTACTTTTTCTGTAAAATCGGAATTTATTTTAATAAGAAATCTCTTGTAAAACGATCTTTCTAAATGCTCTCTACTAAGGAATTTGTTTATTTCATAGATTTTACGCATAGTGTCTTCCAATTTGAAAAAAAGTAGACGGTTGGATTATACTTTGTTTTTTTATTAAAAAAAACATAGAATGATTTCAATATGACTAATTCAAAACAAATTTTAGGCTCTCTTAGAAACGCACGATATTTTTGGAATTAAAGAGGGCCCTTAGCTAATCAAATGTCTGTAGTTTTCCTATAACGATCTATGATCTTTACAAAGCATTCCATTTCTTAAAGACTTTTCATTCCAATGAGGATACAAGTAGGTATTTGGTTAGAGTTGTCTCATTTTAGTGATTTTGCCTTACTTCTAATTCTAAATGATTGTAATTATTTCAACTTAGCTCAATATTGTAATGCTCGTCTTTAATGGTAAAGTTAATTCTAACAGTTTTGCTTCAATTTGCCTATCTAATGAACGGATAGGAAGTGCTCTGTTGGTGAGTTGCCATAAATATCGGAAAGTTTGTCAGAAAGTTGGCTGAAGTTGAGGGGACTTGTGCAAATTTCATTCTCTAAAAGGTTTGTGAATCTAGGCCAGTAAGCCTTTTTTAAGTTCCGTGATAGCTTATTTGGCACTTTCCTTTCCATTCTATTGCTGCTAATGGTAATACTAGCAATGACTGGTTTGTGACTAGAACCAAGATCGACAATTATATTGCGGCTTGTATGCCCGCTGAGGTCGCTTGAAGCCAGGAGTAAATCAGGAGTTGTTCTGGTTCCATTGTAGTGCAAATATGTAGCCCTATCCTCATTGCTGTAAATAAGTTCCAGATGTTTGCTGTTTAACAAGTCTTCGATTTCCTTTCTAGCAATGTTTGTATCCTTGTAGGCTCATTTGGTGGAATGAAAGTTGAAGTCTCTTTATACTACAGTTTTGTGTGAGATGTTCAGAAAGTCAAATTTGGGACTATTCTGGGGTGGATTATAGAGTGAATATATCTTGAAGTGGTTTTGACATATCCAAACATCTAATCTGATTATTTCACATAGTCTACATTTCCAAACATTTAATCTGATTATTTCACATATATCTTGAAGTGGTTTTGACATATCCAAACATCTAATCTGATTATTTCACATAGTCTAGTGTCGAGCCCATACTCCTGATTAGATCGTAGTGTGAGGTGAGACCTTCTTTACCTTCAGTTAGAATTCCACTTGCAACATGTTGGCATTTAGGTAGAAAGAACATGGCGTAACCTGGGAATTCGGAAGTACTTCCGATTGCTATCCAATATGTTTGTTTCCATAATTGTGAAAATATCCACATCATAGGTAGGTTTGCTTTAATAATTGTGAAAATGTCTACATCATAGGTTTGTTATCTGTACTTGGATCTTTTTGTCCTGTGACATCCCTCCAGCGTTCCACTGGAGGATCTGAAGTCGTTTTGATTCGCCCTGACGAGGGCGATTTCTCTTATAGCCTATTTACAAGCTAATAATAATAAATCGAAATCAAATCAAGTGCCGAGTGATAGACATTTTTGCTGTACGAAGATACGTTGTCCAGGGTGCACCACGTGTAGATAAGTGTATCGCGCACCCCGGTTTCAAAAATTACATTTGGGGCATTTGTTCAGGTGTCCAATTGATTTGGTTATTTGTTCCAATCCATGTATATTTGGCTAGAACACATTAAAATACTCATTCTCATTACCTTATTTATAAAATTTGAGAGTATATTGCTCATATAATTACGTAATTTATTTTAATTTTTTTAGCATGGCAAAAATTTTCAGTTCAAATTAAATCAGTTTGATGGAACATCAAAGAGTCATTTGCCATATTTTATTCTCAGAGTGATCAAACTAAATGAAATTGCCAAATAACTCTACTTCGCTACAGGCATTGTACAGCAAGAAAGGCGAGGGTATTGTTTTTTTTATACTGTATTGTTCAATTTGATAAAACATTACTCGCTAGTTCTCACAATTGAATTCATTTATTTGATAAGCATCCTCTGTAAAAATGTTTTATAGTTTAGATAACAAATCGGTAATGAAATATCATTCAGGTAATTTGGTATTTTGAAAACTCTGAAATGCTCAGACTTCAAACAAATCTATATATAGCAGTTTTCTACTTTTGATATAGAACATATTTCTTATTGTCTGCATGTAAAAAATTAAAGCTATGTTTCTTATATCGACATATTAAAATTTTAACTTCAATGAACTCACACTCTAACTGTGTCACTTTTTTAAAATTTCTTGTTATTCCAATGTAGAACTATTTGCAGCTTAATGGCAACAGTATTATACGAATTGATTTAGCAAAATAGCACCTCTGTTTTTGAAGACATTTATGTTTAGCATGATAATCAATTGTCCACATTCATCTACCACAAAAATGATTGAAACAATTGATTGCCTGCTTATCGACTACTGCTTATAGAGTGCTGTATATTTCATTCAACAAATATAATGTTTAATTTTATTTCATTATGTTGACCTACCAAAATGGGTTCTCAATGACACGAATTTAATTCAACATATTTTTAGTTATTATATTAAAGCACTAGTTAAAGTTTTTGAAAGCGCTCCAAACATGAACTATCTTACAGACTAATGTCAAACTTATAACATGGATTTAGGTGCCAAGAGAGAATTCACTTTGACGTAATTTCCACAACTTCATAAAATCAAAAATCACTAAGGTCATCAATATCGGTAACAGTAGATAGCTTACCTTGCAATGACTGGCGTTTCCAGTATTGGAAAATAGGATTGTTATATGTATTTGAAGTGTAGAGTGGGTTTTTCAGAACATGTTATACAATCAAAGATAAAATAAGGCACAAAACGGTTGTGCATTTAAAATTAAATAAATGATTGTTTCAAAATTATAGTGCTTGGTTAAAAACTGATGAATGATCGGGGGAAATTGTCGACTTTTTGTCTATTCATTTGAAAATCCACAGGTCGATTCCCAAATAAGCTGAATAAAATAAAATATATTTTCCAGTTCCCTATTACATCAAATTCTAAAATGTTTCGAAAAATGAAAGACCTAATTGAAAAAATGGATCCAATTGTAAAACCTATTTGCAATAAAATTTCAAAGTCCATGAATTTATTTTCATGTTAATGTATAAATCACTTTGTTTTTCGATCAAAAATAGATTGTTCTTAAAACTACATTTCGGATTTTCTAAACCCTTGTTTCCGAAAATGGTAGAAAGATTTGTTTAAATTTAGACTCACCACCGCTCGTTGTCAAAACCGTTGTCAACCCTACAAACGTCAAAATTGTCCTCTTCAGATATCGAAGTTATGCAGTGAACATGCCGTTTCACAAGTGGAAATTTTCAATTCAAGATGAAAGAAAGATTATTTCGAACTCAGACTCACCAACATTTGTTGTCGCTAAAAGGGTTTAAATTATCATTTTCAATATTTATTTAATTTTTCGATAAGTACTTTTATCCGAAAAACCATATTGAAACATGATTTGACTAATATTTGTGTTCGGTATGTAGCAAAATGAAGACCAATTTAAAATACTCACGTGCAATAGAAGTAGTTTTGACTGGATATTCTATTGATAGGGCAGTTTGAAATAGATTAGTGTTGTAAATGAAATTGAGTTGGCAATGATTTAAAATTATAAAGAATAAAACCAACTTTCACATTCCGTGATATCCGGCGAAGCACCTAAAAATGCGTGCCAATTTAAAATGAAATTCTAAATTAAGTGATTACAACATCAAAATATGTGGCATACCATATTTTAACCAGTCGATAGTGACTCCTACATGGGATGGACCAGTTTCAAAAAACAAAGTTGTGATGCATTCCATGCCAACTCGTTGAACCTTGTACGTGTAGTCCAAAGTGTCTTGCAGTTGATTTTCTGTCAAATTCCCTTTTCACAAAAAAAATTGCAATTGAAAAAATTGAGTTCTTGAACAATTGTTTTCTCTTGCCACTTACCACAATTCTCGACAGATGCTTCCACATCTAGTGCACCTTTAATCCATGTGCAAATTTTTTTATCATTTCTTGTCAATTGGCTCTTTTAAAATTGATTGAATGTAAATAAGGGCACAGTTTTAATAGTTTTAATGCCAAAATTGAATTATGTTTAATGAAAAATAAGTATTATGGACCCTAATTATCAAATAAGTGCATTGAAATGGCCCCTTTAAAAGGCTGATAATTGGCGTACTCTATATAGGTAATCCTTGCTTTTAATGGAGAAGTTGACTCTAACTGTTTCGATTCCTTGTGCGTATCTAGTAAAAGGATATGACGCTTCGAATTTGATATGTTCTATAAATATGAAAAATTCATGTTAAAATTATATAAACAGAATTTTAGAAAAAAACTATATATATATATATAAATTTATTTATATATCGATTCATTTTAGTAAAATTTTCATTATATATAGCTGCTTACCGTCTACCATATTCTCAAAATCGCACTTTGGTATAAAATTAAGAACACACCAATAATTTGTTCCATGGACCAACAATTGGTCTATATTTGGCCCATCTTCCATCGAAATATTAATATATCCTTTATTATTAGTTTGCTATAATTTGCGCAATTACCAGCGGTGTAGTTGCAAGGCTTCCACTTCTTACGTCCAAGCATATTACACTCATCACCTATGATCTCAATTTGATTGATATTATGCTCCAAAACGCCGTAAATATGCTGAAGATTAAGTAAATAAGAATATATTAAAAAATTAATGAATTATTACTGCCGACGAGCCTGCCATAATTAGTAAAGGCTCGGTTTCATTATTTGGCGTTGCGATGATTTTTGAACAAACTATGTCAGGTTGATTGAAATCCACTTGCATAAACGCGGTAGTAAAATGCAGCCACGCTAAGGCTAACGCAGTGGGAATCATTTGCTTTGGAGTGCCGTCAAGTAATTCCCACTTCCTTAAATATCTCTTTTAGGAAATCAAAATGAGTAACCAAATTCATTTTTATGTTCATTTAATTAGTACAAGATCACAATGCATTGCTTGAACATAAATGCGCAAATTATTAATGGCGTCCTATAAGAGTATACTTGGTTAAAATGAATAGTCATACAGGGTCGTTAACAATTCAGAGTCTGTTTTTTCCTAGAAACAGAATCGTAAATCATAATTTTTTACTCGGCAGGTCATTACTCTAACTACGCAGGTATACTGTCAATTCTCAGGTTCGCAATGCTTCCTATTAGGTTATGCACATGCGGTAACTTAGGAAATTCTTATTTTAAACCCCTATTTATTTTGGAAATTGTGACAAAAAACATTTGTGATTTTCAATTGATCCTTTTAATAAGGAAAGCAAAATTTGTAAAACTTCGCATGTTTTTTGTAATATTTCAAAAATTGATGAAAGACAGATAATATAATTATATATAGGAATGCGTAATTCAGTATATACTCTACAGCAACGAAAGCGTTGTGAACTCATTCATTCTTTTCCATGCCCAAATTTTCACGAATTGCATTCAAAATTGCCATGGCGTCATTAAAAATATTTCCGATTCTATTTATGTTATGACGTTTCTCTCAACGTTTGAATTCGATTGACCATATCACCTTTGCATTCAAATGAATGCAGAAAGTGCATACCATGCGCTTCTTTTCAAGGTAGCGATTTGTGAGTCGTTTGTCTTTAACAGCTAGGCTTAGCATCATTTCATTTGGACAAACAAGCAATCATTTGGAGACAGATTGCACAATTTTCAAGGAATTAGACTTTTTTTGTTCTTAATGTCCTATTGTTAATGAGTGCGTATATCATTATATTATATTATAGTAGCACACGAATCAATCAAAAAGTCATAATATTAACGGATGTGCATTTCATTGACTGGATTAAATATTAAACACTTAGTTGAAAATAAACATTAAAAGTAAAATGGAAATAAATTTGAAGTAGATGAAGGTCGTAAAAGGTTGTTTCAATACACCAAAGTCTAAAAAACTCTTCCTATTCGAATGATATCACCAAATCTTGAGAAGCCCTATCGATTCGTACATTCGAGCCAGTAAATCAACATAGAGTCTTTGTTAAATCGTAATTAAAAGTAAATTTAATCATTAAATTTAGGAGCATGTGGTTAAATAATTAAAATTTCTTATTGATCTTTGCCTAATTCTCCATTTGGACAAATGAAGCTAAACCCCATCAGGAATGCTCGGATGTACTGATATCTTCTTCATATTTATTTTTCTTTGTACCTCTCCTGCTTGATCCCAAAATAATTTTTTTGTTTTGTGTTTAGCACATAAATAGCTTTAATATTCCTTAAATCAAGTAATCAAATTGAGGCAGAAAATTTAACCTTTATCATTTCCAGAACATTATTGTACCACCATATGCGCCATTTATTAGGCAAATAAAATAATCTTATCGATCGATATTTCACCTTTACAGGTTAACATAAAATTGATTGACATCAAGGTTGTGATAATGTTCGCACATATTTTTTTGTCTACCCTCACATCGATATATATACCTCGTAATAGACAGTTACAATTTTTACGCACTTCAATCCCATTGTATTCGTGATTGACCAATTAATTTCAATGTTAGATTTAAGCAGTTGCAATTGTACTGATTTCATTATTTTGGAAGATATTTTTAGTGTTCTTCCTGCTTTACAATAATTTTCTATCATAATGATTAACTTTTATTACTTTTTCAAATAAAATTTAAGTAATTTTTAATTATCTTTATTTCAAGATCTTCTTTGCAACTGGGTGAACTGGTCTTTTATTCAGCATCGGTAACTGCATCTGATTTGAATGAAATAAGACGACACATTTCAATAAAATTACTGAGCAAAAGCAAGTTTCTTGTGTCAATTTTTCCAAACAGCAAAATGCTTTAAGAAGAATTATTTGCTTGGTATATAAAAAATTCAATTATTTTACAGCCTAACATCCCTATCTTTCATACAATTATCATTAAAAGAAATTGAATTTTTCTAACGTTCAGTTAATCATTTTCAATATTTTGCTCTAATTACCAATCGCAATAGGTCTTTCATTCTCATGTGGCAAACATGCATTAAATTTAAAAGTGTAAAAATTCACGATATGAATATATATGCTTGAGAAGTAACTGAGCGATCGGATAAATCTGGGAACAATTGCACATTAGTTTGTTGAACTTGGCTTGAATGAACAAATGAATGTTCAAAAAAACAAAAGAAAATATTGCTGGGACTTAGGGTTGCAGCGGTGGTTTTAAAGATAATAATGAATGCTTAAATTTTGATTTCAATCGTTATCCAAATTGTTGCATCTAAAAAAACGCCAGAAATTCCGAAGGCAAATAATTTTATATTTACATTACCATCGCTTTGTTTATAGCGTAAACATGTTTTAATGAGTGCAAACTAGCAATTTCACGTCCGATTTAAAGTGAATGACAAATTGGTTAGGTGGGAGATTGGTTAACAATTAAATTTTCCCATGTTGAAATAAATTTTATAGCGCTTGCGACGAGGAAACTAAAGCTCATTTGAAATTAATTTACATAAAATAAATTTTAATTATAATGCTCACTGATTCATTCACTATCTTGACATAAAATAACCTAACATCACACGTTGCTTATTATTTTGAAAGGTGTCATTGAATAAAAGGACATTTTTATTACATTTTTCGAGAGCAAGCGTTTTCATTGCTGTATATGTCGGATGGATTTTCATAGAAATAAAATTTAACATATTTTTGCCGTTTTCAATTTGCCTAAATTTGATATAAATTTGTTCGATGAAATTTCGTTATGAAATCGTAAGAAATGCTATTTTGAACTTCCGTTATATATAATTGATTGTTTGTTTTGAACGCAACAAATACGAATCCAAACAAAGCATGGGGTTTCTTGAATGCAAATTTATTTATATCTGCGTCACTAATTATTGTAAAATACGAGCCTAAATTAAAATTATGCTAATCAGTGAAAGCCAATGGAAAAAAATTGCCATCTAAACACGATATTCAGGTCATCTAGTTACTAACATTAATTAACCAAACGCTAAACACTCATAGCAAAATAAAAATCTATATGCAAATTTTCCGTGCATTAAGTAGGGAAAATTCTAAATTTATCCGCCCAATGGCATATTTTATATGTTTTGTTTATTTTTTAACAATTGAGTTGATTCTTTTAAAAATCAAAATTATTTTTGAGTTGATATCAATTTGCAGTAATATTTTCTGTTAAAAAACTAATAAACACGTGAAGAATTCTGATTAGAAAAAAATCTTTGCATTCATTATATTAAAAAAAGCATTTATCACCTCGGACTAATCGATTTTTGCCTTTTTTGGCAATATTGATCTCTCAACTTGAATCTAATTCGTAGTGTGTGGCAGAATTTTGGAATCCGTAAGATGAACAAATTATGTTGGAACTGTCCCCATCAGGGTAATTGCACATAATGAACATTGTACAAAGGTGTTACCGGGATCCGGGTAAAGACAGTTATGTAGGGCTTAAAGTCAAAATTCATTTTTTCAGCTTTCTTCATTAGGAACTGAATCTAGACTCCACCCAAACAGACTATTAACAAAACACATAAAAACTCTATCAATTCTTCATTAGGAACTGAATCTAGACTCCACCCAAACAGACTATTAACAAAACACATAAAAACTCTATCAATTCTGGCATATGTCTCGTTCTTTCAAACTTGATATATATACATACATTTACATGAATGTATATATTTATTGTTTGATATTATAATGACAATGTTTTCAGCATTCCTCTGCTTACATTTACTGCAATCTAGAAGCTTAAAATTAGGCTGAAGAAGAAAGCTGAAGATGAGAATGAGCAGAATTATCAGAATTGGACTTATTATTTGTCTAGTTGCCAAGCAAGTAATAGATTAGCAAATAAATTGATTGGCATTTTGATATCTTTCTTATTCAGGGAGTCTGAAATTAAAAATGACAAATAACGATTAAGATGGAAAATATCTAATGAAAACTCCGGTTGATTCGTCGCATTGTAAGAAATCCTGAAGGTCGCAAACTTTCAAATTGCACGATCAATGGATTAAGCGGTGCAGTGTTTGTTCTTTAAAATAATAATGGTTAAATGCACATATGTTTGCACGAAAGATGATGACCTTTAATGAAACCTATTTTGAATATTATTTTTAAATCCTAAACATATGAAGCGGAATTAAAATAAGCCCTCGACTTTATTTCCCTGATTTCTATACTTCAACAGAATGCCAATGAATTTTCAAATACGAACTCTTTCTGGACCATCTTATATTTTCTCTCTTTGTGCTAGTACCATTAGTTTTAATACAATTAACTACATGAAAATTATTAGTTGTTTACTTATTATTATGCGGAAATCGTTAATGGAAGCAAATCTAACAAGTAAATCA
>UZAE01013518.1:0-10828 GCA_900617975.1 Rodentolepis nana | reverse complement strand
TTCTGTTATGGTCGGCATGAATTAGGGACTACCATGTAATCGTGTACGAAATATTCTTCTCATCGGTAAGTACATTTGCGCTTACTAATACTCTGGAATTCAACAAACACCGCTTTGTTGTCTCTGGAATAATCAAAGGACCTGGTGAGTAGTCAAATACATTTACGTACATTGTCCTCCGCATTTGGGTGTTTTACCACCAGGAGTGATATTCATAGGAAGAGGATAATAGAAATTAAGAGCATTTCCACAATTGGTCTGATATTCAAGTCCTCAAATTTCACTCGTTACCCAGCCCGGAAAGGCAATTTATGGTTAATTGAGCGTTAATTTACAAAAAGTTTGAAAAAAAAGAGCAAATATATTTCTTTTCGAACATCTTATGGATGCACTTTGACTACCACTGGTGAGTGAATTATTGTTTAAATTTTAATAATCGCAAAAAATTAATGAACCATTCAAATTAGAGTTTATTTGTAAATAGATGAACTTTGGAACTAGGAAACATCGTCCGCTCCTGCTAGGCAATTTTTAGATAATCTGCAGATTCTAGAACTTATAAAAAGTAAAATTTTGATGCAAATTCCTTTTCTTCTTTGCCCAACTAGCCTCTTAACTCGCTCTTCTATCATTCCACTTTTCTAAGATTATTGCCTACATTGTATGGGATATCGTGGAGATGAGCTCATCTAAAAACGCTGAGAGCTTTGAAATGTTTCAATTCTACAAATTGCATTACTGGATATTTCCAAGCCACCAGAATTCCACCTTTTACCTTTAACATTTTGAATTTATGAGAATATATAGGCAATAGCAGGGAATAGTTCATTAAGTTCCCTCACAAGAACTAGTTTGCTGATGTCAATTTCCATTTGGTATTCTATGTAAACAGTAATGTTTGTTTTAAATTAATGCCAAATCGAGAATATGCTGTCAATATCACTTTTTTAGAAAGCAACACCATAATTGAAATCAGGGTGAATTACTTAACTAACAGGAATAGGTTTTATTAATTGATACTATTTGCGTGTATTGCAAAGGGCACCCTATTTACTTTAACCGCATAATTCATTCGTACTCAGTTAGATAGGAAAAAAGACACATTTCGGTCATCTACAGTCAAACAACTCCGTTTCACTGTTTATACCGAATGGAGATGTGTAGAGTAATACGCCTGTAATTATGGGAGAATGGGTTTCCACTGAACGATTGGGTTATCTACTAGGTTTGAAGGAGAGAGTTTTAATTTTTTGAATGATGGACGAATGATTGAAGATTTTTGTGAATTACTTGAACTTCTAAAGTGCTAGAAAGACCTTTTAAACTTCTGTTGATTCAGTTCGGGTAACTGTGTTTGTATGTTGTGAGAACCCCACACTGGAATTTACACGTTTTGGTCTTCTTTTGCACTGATAACCACCTAAGTTAGACATTCTTTTAATCAATTAGTCGACCTTTTTTATTGGAAATTGCTTATCTCTTGCATTACCGAACCCCACAATTCTTGTTTATTAATTTACGAAATTATTATTTGAAAAGACGAGGCCGTGACCGAATCTCAAACCCTCCAATTAGACTTGGGTAACTAACTATCGGCAAGACGCTTTTTCCTTAATTCTTTCTATTATATCAACTTTTGCGATAAGTATTCCTCCTCATTGGAGGGTAGGTTCTCGATTGTTTATAACGTCTGGTAGCAAATTCCAAAGTACACTGGTCATGTTTACCGCCTTGTGATGTGCCTATTTGCTTATTAAGGTAAAGAAGAGAAAAAAAACAAAGACATTCCATATATTATACGTTGAAATTAGAGCACTTTCTGTCGCGTTATTGATTATTCTTTTTGAGATTTAAAACAGCCAAAATGGGCTTACGCAGTTTTAGAAGACAACACTTGAAATTTTTGACCCTTCACTGCTTTATTTTTGCTCATTTAATCATACAAAGCAATGAGACCTCAAATTGACTGAAGCTGTTAAGCACATCAGTGACTGACTGAGGCGGGCTGTATTACTTTTATTACCGGGGTTTTCGTTTGAAATGGAGGATATGTTTACGAATTATCGATTTCCGATTTTACTTCGCAAGATGAAAACATAAATTACTCCAATATTTATTTATTTATTTCAAATGGCAGGCATTTTGATATTTATCATTAGCACTTTAGCTGACTTTGGGCTTCACAGATGGAAAGAAACATCAAAGGGGAAAAAGCCGAGAGGGGGGGGGGGAACAGATGAGTGTTTCAAAGATGTAAAGGATATAGACACAAAGGTAGAAAAAAGGTGAAGTGAGTACTGCGAAAGTAGTTAAATATGACATACAGTCAGGTCAATATAGTTTGAAGTGAGAAGTTAACTGCCGATTAATAGACTTTTTTGCAGTACGAGAATACGTTTCCCAGGGTGCACCACGTGGAGGTAAGTCTATCGCACACCCCAATTACCCCATTATAAAAGTGAGCAAAGTTATATTGACATAAATATACGGTGAGGACTGCATCCTTCTAACTTCCTACTTAACGAATTAGTGTAGATATATAAATCATTGCACATCCATTTCCACATGTCTTCTAGGCTTGCATCATCAGTCAATAAATCTCAACGAATGTTTCTCTTGGCTTAAACCGAGTAGTTGTGTATTTATTCATTGATCATTGACTACATACGTAACAATTGGTAGAGAAAACCCTATGAATGAGTCTAATTATAAAAATATCTGATCTTTTGAAACTTATCTTAACTACGTGGAACGTCTGTGATGCTAATTAGAGGAAGTAAATTACTTTGAAGGACTCACATTCAACCACTTAGAAGTGTATACTTTATAACCAAGCAAATTCTACTAAGAAGACGTATTTGATAGAAGTAGCTATTAATTTGTGGAATTCAGACGAAGATGCGACCTTTCAGAATGACAGGTAATAAATTAATTTAAATTTAGATTTAAGATTTGTGCATTCAGATGTGTAAATTTGTTAACTTTATACTATTGCATTCATATCCAATGCTTGAACAGTGTTTGTGGAGTACACGTTATACTAAACGACGTTATGCGCACACGAACATTCTAGAGAACGTGACAATCGCGTTAATAAGTAAGTGAGGTTACGAGGATGGTGACCATTAGACTAATCAATAATCAATATTTATCGTATCCAAATAATAGTTAATGATAAAGCTCTGTGCCAACACTACGAAGATGTCACCTATACACTGACCAAACAAACGTATTTGACGCCATGGTCTGTTTCCTCTATATTATTGCGATATCTTAGATAGTTCCGTGAGCCATTCAATACAAAATGACCTTGCCATAGAGATTACTAAGTCAAAGCTTATATGTGTAGAAATCCGCCACAGTTTTATTAAGTTTCTACGTCTCACTTTAAATGAGATTTAAAAAGAGCATTTTGAGTTATAGCTTTTTTCTACCACATCTTTGAAATGTGGGCAATAGAAGTCTGTGACCATTTCTAAATAGGGTAACAAAAACATCTAAGTCTATTGTTATGCCTCCCACTTTTTCGAACTTATAAATCAGTAAAATTTAAACAAGTGTGGTACCAGGTAACTTAGATCTGAGCCAGTATTTAGGGGCTACGAAAGTAATTTATGTTCGGTTGCCATTTCTTCTCCTAATCTTAACAGTGTCTTTAGTTTTTATCGAAACTATCAATGGAAGGAAAATATGGATGTCACCGCTATTTTTCGTAGAAACTTTTGACAACCCTGCTGTCACCCAAACGACAGCTGTGCCGGTGGAGTGGTGAAAAAAATATACACCTCTGAAAGAAGTGTGGGCATGCGTGATTAAAAAAGATTTTAAGCCAACGAAATAAGAAAACCCCTCAAAAATTTGATAAATTGGCTAGCTATTGCGTAGAGCAGGAATGTGATCGGTCCAACTCTCACTAAACCAAAAATTTTCACTTAGCAGAAAAAAATGGTGATTTCAATCCTTCCGTATTTGGTAGGTACAGCAAACTCCTTTTTACCCTTCTACGCTGCTCTTTCAATCTCCTTCTGTCATTTCCTTTCGCCCCCAAACTCACCCTCTTCCTCACTGCAAATCCTCCTCACTAACCAATATGTTATTTTGCCTTGCCTTGACTTTTGCCGCGGTAGAAAGCGGAAAAGCACACGATCGTAATTAAAATGCATGACTTTTCTGAAATAAACTTCTACTCCGCTCTATTGCGAGGTGCATTTCCCCTTCTGCTTTTGGAAAGTTGTGTAAGTCGCATTAACAAATGTTTGATTGCGTACTAAATGCCGTGAGAGAGCATTATATATTTAAGATAGTTGGTTGAAGTTAATTCATTAGTATCTTTTAAATTGAAATTCGCTTTATCTACCATATTCATTCTAGTATTTAGTGAAGTTATATTTTGAAAAAAGCTTTTACTTGCAACTATTGATATAACAAAATGAAAAACAGAAACTATTCTAGCGATATTTACTGTTGCAAGCCTCATGTTATTATGAAACTTTTGTTGTAAAAGGAAACGCATTGTAAGTTGTATTTATCACATTTGCTTTGATTGTTAATTTCATTTGAACAGAGTTCAGTTGATGTTTACTAATTGAAATTTCAGCTTAGGCCAAAAAATCAATAATGCTTAATCATATGTATCCAATTTCGCGAAAACAATATTCGAAAACATTCATTAAGCCTAATAGGTGCTAATTCCTATTCGTAATACCTAACATTTATAATGACCTCTGTTTATACTGTCTTCAAATCGAGATTTAAGTTAACCTATTTGCATCAAATATTTCGAGAGTGGAGTGGCCTAAGATCAAGAAGAGCCAAAATACTTTTGAATTTGATACAATCTTGAACGTCTTTTATTATCTATCTTCCTATTTAACTGCATTTGATGAATGAATTTGATTGGACTCGACTGATAAGGTTTTTTAATTTAAATCATCACCATCTAATAGGTTCTGTAAGTGGTAGCTATTAATCCAACACTTACGGAATCATTAAGCTTTAGGTAGTAAAGTGCTTTAAAATTTAATGCTGTTGTTGCAATAATTGCTCCAATAGCCACCAAAATGGAATATTGGTCTAGCCAATTGGATGATACTGCGTATTTAGTCGCCATGGTTCTATGATAACTAGAAGTTAAAATTTGTACTTGACAAAGTAAAGCTGATTTGTAAAAAGTGAAAACAAGCAATTGATTTTTAATAAGATAGGTATTAACGAAATGGCTGTCGAAACTAAGCTTACATTCAATTAAAGCACCCCCCCCCCCTCCAATACTCCCTCCTTAATGGTTATTGAGAATAAATTTCAATAAATAAGCCCATGTGATCAGGAATGAACTTCTTGTGCCAGAGTTGCTAAATTTAATTATCCAGTCCATCTTATAAATGCTACTGTGAAAGCTTCTATTTATCATCATTATTGCACTCTTTATAACGTCACTTATTCAGATGGCTACCATAAAGATGGTTCCTATCAAAGTGACAAAACTCAATATTCACTTTTTTATCTCAACAATTTCACCAAAATGCTACCTTCTTTGACTGCAACTCTCACAAAATCTTTTTGACTTTGAACCAGAATTTGGGACACAATTCCTTCATAAGCCCAGCATCGTCGAATAATTGCGAAGTCTCTCACAAATGCGAAAAAATTGTATGAGATTCCTATGATTGTTTAATGTACTGATCTATCCAGCTTTTTTTCTTTATTGAGAATCCTTCTTTTATCATGAAAGACGAAATATTTAAATTAGAAGATTATAACATTTTTATTTTAGAAAGTCGTAATGATTCCCGCAAGCATCAATAGAAATTTATATTGATTAATGCAAGATTTTATTAATACACAGCATTCAGCTGGAACCTTTAACTTTCCATTGAATGCTATTTATTCAAACACATGACCGGTTTTCCTTCTTGAATTTTAAAATAAAAAGCAAAATAAAGCGTGATCTTTAATAGCACAAACATTAATCAGCAAAACCGTTGAACACTTTTAAAGGCAGATCAGGACCGACAACTCTTAAAGTTTATGTTAATACTTGCTGCAGTAGCCAATCAAAAATTTGGGACATAGTTTGACTTCGCATTCGTACGACTGCGTAACTCACATAGTTTACACTTAGTTGAACTCTAGATTATGATGCAGCTGCTTAAATGCAAATTGTTAAATTTGCGAAATGTGTCTAAAACTTGCGATGGCTTTTATTAGGGCATTTACTCAACAATTAAAAAATTGCATTACTTAGAAATGGGTGAAGTGGAATTCCCCAGGAGCTTATTAATAAAGTGCATAAGAACTGTTAACTAGACGCCGTCTGGGCAATCTGGCCAGACGACGGGGTGATGGGAAAGAAGTTTGAACAAGGAAGGAAAATTAACAATTGTCGAAAGGGGATGATTAATGTCTCACTTTCCCAAAGCGCTGTTTACGTTCTGCAAAATTTGCGAACACTATTTTGTCTAGCTCAAATTTTCAACCCGTGCAAAATGTACTCAATGCCTTTTTTGCCTGCCAGGCTTTGCACTAAATTCAGCTGCAAAAATGCAGTTTTCCTTCGAACAATTTTGTCAATTCTTCAATAGTTCCAAAATTGCGATTATTGAAAGAGTGAAAATATGCTATAAGGCCAATCCAAGATTTTCGAAATAAATTTGACAGTCTCATATGGAAATAGGGATAGAGGCTTACTGATTACAAACTTGAAAAAATTAAAGGCAATTCTATTTATGTGGGAATTTAACTATTTAGAAGGTGGGTTTCTTAACAAACTGCCATTATTTTCAATTAAAATCCCCAATTGGCTCTGCCCCTTCCCCTATCCACCACAACCGACCTTGAGTAAATTCGTTCTACACTTTCTCTGGGGAGGGTCTAAGGGAATTTATTCCAATTCCGTCGGTTGACTGGTTGGCTTTCACAGTTCTTGTATGGCGAATAGTGACTTGCTCTATAGGGCCAAATGTCTCCAAGCAAATCGGGTTAACATATGATGAGTTCGATTCCGCACGTAGGTTGGGGGTGATGTAGTCTTGCAAATTGGCCAACGACCAATTTTTTAACGTCCCATGAGTTGTAGGAAGAGACTGGATCCAACTGCCACCATATCTATAGGTTATTATTGCCTTAGCCTCTTTTTGGTAAATATTGAGATAGGCGACACATCCTCCTCAACGTGGAGGGTCACACATCTGAAAATCATGAGAATTTATCGAAGTTTAGCCAAAAAAACTAGAGAATCATCCCTTATTCTAGATTATTTCCTATTCTGGTGTGCCTTTCATCTTGGCAAAAGTTTTCTCAACACAGTCTAATCTGATTAACTGTGCTTCAGCAGAATGCTACTTTGTATGCTCAGAAGTTTTTCCCTTTCGCCAAATGTTCATCGAGGTCCTTTTCCGCAGAGTGATATCTGAGACGACTGCATAAATTGTAGTTTTGTGGATCTTTGATGAGTGAAAAATTAACGTCAATGACTTAAACATTTAAACAACTGGGGAAAAAAACATGAATTTAGGGTGTCAGAATCCTTCAACACTTTTTTTCCTATAGAAGATTGTCGAGAGCACTCAGATCAGATCATCTTTTGGGCTACTTTCTTCAAGTCACACTAACCCCATAGCCTCCATTGCAATTCTTCAGTTCATGAGTGTTTCTCTTCATGATATTGAAGAAATATTGAGCAGGAACCATAATCATTTTATCTTCTAAAATTTGTTGTGAGTCATCATGATATAAGTTAACTTTTCATGAGTCATGTGATTTCCAGCCACCACTTATTCTCGTATGTCATTGCTCATGAAAAGAGATAGAGCTTTTAAAGAAGTGTTGAGTGAGTACATTTAACGCATTCGGAAACAACAACGAATTATTATTCTGGAAGATTTATCACAAAAACTGCATTCCCCCCGCCCCCAGCCCTCACTCTGTTGAAACCAATTAAAAAGGTCATATTTGCAAAACCTGATGACAAAGTCTGTTCATTGCATTCCAAGTCACTATTGACAAATCTAAAATTATTTCACCGGAAATCATTAGTTTTTGGTCAGTGTTTTTTGGCTTTGTGGATTCTTTCAATAAAGTTGCTTTAACGCATTTGCCAAAAATTAGCTGAAAAGCAAATAGTTCATTCCGTAAAAACGTACAAATTCGATTTCCAGCCAAGTTGTCGTAAGCTGAATTAAAAATACAACGTCTTGAACGGTGATTTTCTGCTTTATCATGGGACTTCGTCTCGCTTTCAAGCCATGTAACAAGATGAAATTACAACTTCAATCCCAAAATTCAAAAAAGCACTAATCTTTGACGTTTTATACAGAATAAATTTCATTGAAAGTAGTTGTAAGAGGCAAATTTACAAATACCCACTTTATTCATGTTCTTGTCCATGGAAATGTAATTGTTGAAGGGTGAGCTCTTCCTAGCTGAGAAATAAAGTTGGTCATTGAAAAACCTTCTTTATTTGAATTATATTGAGATCATTTTTAATTTAGTTGGTAATGTTTAAAAGATTATTTCCTGATGGTTCGCAGTTCCACTTATCTGACTTCTTATAAGATCGAGGCATGATTGTATCGTCTAACTCCCCAGATTCATCAGAATTTTTAGTTTTTATTTTTTATACGATCCAACCGATTAATTACCAGTAAGTGACAACTTTTCAATATCGAACCAATTGACCGAACAGTAGACTGGGAAGTAAACCTTGAAACCATAATGGAAGTAAAGCACTTTATGAAGTAAAAGTTAAAAAGCGAATATTTAAACGATTAATTAGAAGTTAACTTTTCATTGACTGATATAAAAAGACCAACTTATTCATTTAAAGTAAGTTAAAACTATTTTTAACGCCGCGCAACTTTGGCAGTTGTGCCAAATTTGTGTAAGATTCGATTTTGCATCTTAACGTCTCGATTTCATGAACTTTCCCCATTCATTAGGACGCATAATCTCATTATCCCTCATTTTTATAAATTTCGAATCTAATTATCAGAAACATAGAACAAATAATTTTTTATAACTCTTTTGATACACGCAAAAAATCTTCAAATGAAGTTCGCAGTTGGCATCTTTCATTGCACGTCAGCAATGGGCGGAAAGTCTTTATTAAATTGGCAATTCAGATTAAATATGTGATGTTCATATTAATAACATTGTTAATGAGTTTTCTCAAAATAGATCCATGGCAGTGGGATAAATATCATAGGGTGTTAATTTTATTACCATCGAGTCTAAATGCATTTGTCGTTAATATTGATATTAATCCAAAATTTTATTTTAAATCACAAAAAGAACATCTGCATTTAAGGAGTGGCAAAGGGGGCTGGTAGCGTTTTTAAGAATGAGATTGACGTTGACTGCTACCTAGAGGGTGTCACATTTCAGTTTTAAAATTTTAGGATCTGTTTTCTAAATTCCACTGCCATACTTTATGCCCTCAGTGTTCTTAGAAATAGACGTCAATAGTGAACCTGCTGGCATCATCTCTTATGACTATAAGCCCTAAAAAAGAGCAACCTAAAATATAAACAAAGAAATCGAGCTAATTTGAACTTCTTTGTCAATTAAAACATAATGTAATTTGCATGAATACCTGCAGTATTAGAACACTTGTCCATCAAATTATGATGTTCGGGTAAACTGTACCGGTTAAGTTAATCTTAGCTTTATAAAGTTTCAACATTTATTTTTGGGAACTACGTATTTTGAATTAGGAATTTTCGTCTATTCTACGAAAAAACTTAGGGCCTCATTTAGCAACATAGGTATTTCATACATATATGTGGGTGGTCAGACCAGAATCTATTTAAACTGTGGCTAGCCAAGCCGACTTGAATGATCAAAGCCAAGGCTTTCATCTTGTGTACTGCCAGATCAGACGTCATTTGTACACCTATGAAATTTAAACTGTGTAAGATTAATGGGTTATTTGAGGGTAAATATAAACCACTAGGTGTAAGGGAGCTTTATACAAAACAATAGAGATATAAACACCTATGAATAAAGTTATACTGCGATAAAATAATACATAGATGGATGAGTTCTAATAGATTTGATAAGATATACGTGTGTCGTAGAGTTTGTCGATTTAAGCACAGAACATACCGCTAGCTTGCAATCATGTAGCGAACATAATAACTACATCACATAAGACTTTGTTTTGCATTGAAAATTTTTATTGCCAAGATTATTTGTCACCTACTGGAAACACTTACTCAAATTCTATAAGCAATTTAATAAAGATGAAGCATGAGAGGTGTTAGTAGACTATACCGGTTTCGAAAGAAAAAAAGTAAATTAGTTATGAAATGAGGGGTGCGCAATAGACTTACCTCCACGTGGTGCACCCTGGGCAACGTATACTTATACGGCAAAAAAGTCTATTGATCGGCAGTTGACTTCTGACTTCAAATTTCTATGGTGGCCCTTTCGCAGTACTCATCTTACCTTTTTCATGCTTTTGTGTCTGTCTGTCTGTCTCTTTTACCCCTGTGAATCATTATTCTGTCTCCCCTCTCAACTTTTTGTCACTTTGATGTCCCTTCTCCTCTTCATGAAGCCCCGAAGTCAGCGCCAGGGCTAATGATAACTATCTTCAAAACTCCTGCCATTTGATATAAATAAATAAATAATTGGGAACAGCCTGCCATTTGATTTAAATAAATAAGTTATGAAATGATTTTTTACATTTTCATTCATTTTGGTTAAATTGTTCAGCGCTAGATTTGCCAAGGAAGTTGCCAGCTCTACCAACCTCGATCCTTATACGGGAGTTCAATACATTTTAAATCAATTTATTTATATCAAATAGCAGGCGTCTTGATGGTTATCA
>UZAE01013517.1:0-21630 GCA_900617975.1 Rodentolepis nana | reverse complement strand
TGACCAGTTAATTAGTCCAATTAGTTTCTAGTAGACTCCACTTTTGTACCTTCTTTTGCTCTCTTCCGAATGAAATTTATGAAGAATGTTCCCATTTCAATATTCTTTAGAGAATGCGGTCGGATGCCAACTACATACATGTGGTGTCTGTGCTAACATACGGAGAAGAGGTGTTTAAGACTCATTCAAACGGTCAAGTTTACATTATGGACTTGACTCGACTCCGTGAAGAAATAGGCATATGGCTAGAACCTGCACCGATAATAACCAAATTGGCCATAATGCATTTTACTAATAAACCTCACCTGCAAATACTGGGAACGTTAAATGGTTTCATTCTTATTTATGAGAAGAGATTCACTAAATCATGCATCTGATAATGAGACATCTCTATTTTTAAGAAGTAAAGTTAACAGTTCTAGTTGAACTTTAGGCAGACAAATAGTCAAAACGAAAATATGCACTACAGATTACAGGCTGTGTTCTGCAATCTCTTCTCTTTTAAGCTTACTCCACATTCTTAACCCCAAGAAGAACAAATTGGCAGTTAGAATACGGACTGCAATCTAATCACTGGAACAGAGTACGAAAATTGAATCGTAGAGACTGTTCACGTGGACTCGTCATTTGGAGTACACTTTGCTTACCGATTATGAAAATTTACCAAACTAACCGCCTGGACACCTTCTTTTTGTTCCCTTGAACTTATTTCCTAGTAGACTTCACTTTTATACCTCCATTTGCAAACTTTTAAATGAAAATTATGGAGAGTGTTTCCATTTCAATATGCTTTAGAGAAATTGGAGGAGTGTCAACTACATGCCTGTGAATTCTGTGCTTACATACGGAGAAGAGGTGTTTATGACTCTTGTAAGCGGTTTGCTTTGCTTTGTGGACCTGCCTCGACTCCGTGAAGAAACAGGCATATGGCTAGTACCTGCACCGATGATAACCAAATTGGCCATAATGCATTTTACAAATAAACCTCACCTGCTAATACTGGGAACGGAAAATGGTTTCAAGTGGTTTCGCAATCTGACTCTCCACAAGTCACGAATAACATGCATTGGTGTTTCGAGAAATTCTGTTGACCCTCACAGGCACGATGATAGTGGTCTATTCGTGAGTGGCAGTGTGGACGGAAGTATTCGATTGTGGAATGCTTTGACAGGCGAGTGCTTGCAGGTCTTTGATGGTAAGTCAAAAGAACTCAATTATTTCCTTTTAGACCGAACACCAGTAGCGAAACGTTGGCATTAGAGGCCAATGTTTTGGATTACTGCCATAGCCTTCTAAAAGGATTACGTAGTAGCCGCAGATATGGGTGGTAATATAGTTTCCATGCGAATTGATAAATCTGGCAATTTTGATATTTGTTCCGTTTTGAAAATAGAATTTTTTGCAAAACGATTTGAGCTAAACAGTAAATGGTTCGTGTCTATCAATCATTCAAGAATTAATATTTTCGACTTGGAGGATGAATCTCATAATCGCGAACTCGAGAAATCAAGTGCTTTTTACGGCGATGAAGTCATAGTTGACTTTAAGTCAAATCAGATCATCTTCTTCAAACGTGATAACGTGTATATGCACAACCTAAGTGCAAACGAGTGTGTTTGCTTCAAAAAAGGTTATTAATTCTGGCGAATTTAATGAATTTTACCCTTTTAGATCCTTTCAAATGGATGTTAGTATTGGAAGTGTGATTTTGGTGTCAGATGAAATTTCAACTATAGGATTATTGAGGGTTATCCAGGTAATCTCCCTGGATTGCATTTAACAAAATATTTGAGCGTTTGTGATTTGGCATTAGGACTTAAATGAAATAAATTAAGAAGATTTTTGCATTTAAGCTGTTTTAACTTATAAGTTAACCCTAATTAAAGCGACGAGGTAGGTACGCTATACTTGGCATTTAGAAATATTAAGGGTTAGATAAGAGCGCTTTAAAATTAAGTGTATTACGTACCTCTTGGCATTCTACAGTACAAGTGGAGGTAAGCGGCACATTTTTACAGTGTTTATGCTGCCCATTGATATATAATATATGCCAGACAGTTGGTTAGAACCATGTCAAGACAGTGAAAGAGCGGCGAGAGATGTCATGTCTTATATAAAAATACGGGAGTGTTGGATAGACTTGACTCCACGTGGTGCACCCTGGGCAACGTATACTTGTACGGCAAACAAGTCTAACAACCGCTGGTTTGACTTCTGACTTCTATTTACTCTGACCCGTTATTATGTCAAATTATAACACTTCACAGTACTCAACTTACCTTTTCTATCTTTGTGTCTGCCTGTCTATCTCTCTCTCTTTTATTTCTGTCAATCACTTTTCTATGCCCTCTCTTGAATTTTCAACACTTTCAAATTTCCCCACTTTGTAAAGCCCGAAGTCAGATATAGGGCTAATGATAATTGTCAAAACGCCTGCAATTTCGAGATAAATAAATAAAATGTTAAGATACTTGCAGTGAGTTAATGAGTAAACTAAAATAAGATTAAGACTGCTTACTGGTATTTTTTCATTTAAAAGTTTCCTGCGCAAATGGAATGCGATACCATAGGCGTTGCGTAGCTTGGAAATAAAACTAGCGGTTTCATGGCACTGGTGTGTCTTCACTATGCCAATTAAGGAAGGTGAATTTGAAATTGCTCATTTCTAACATTTGCGGTCAACTCATTTTCTCAAAAGATGGACAGTTTGAATATTTTAAGATGAATTTAATGAAGTCCAAAAGTTCCCAAAATCAGGTACTATCTGCGCGTACAATCTAAAGGTGCAAATGTCTTTCAAGTATTGGCAATTAAATTATCGGCGACAGGATAAAAATTGCTTGTACTTCTGGAACCAAAATTAATGGAGAAAATGTTGGCTTCGTGCTCTAGCTAAAACAGGTTGCCCTTTTGTAGTAAGATGATGTTGGACACTATGTCTACCGGGAAGAGGCCGTTCAAACCTACCAAACGTAAGGACCGTTTCGAGTCGGTCACACGCATGAATGCAAGATTGTGCAGTAGAGCGTTGTCTTTGAGATCGACTAATAACTGGAATCTTGAGAGGAAATCGGTACCAATGATGGGCTGTTGGACGTCCGCGATATAGAAGGTAAACGGGAACTCTTGACAGAGGCCTAGGTCCAGATTAAGGAACTTTTGTCCATAGACCTGTATTTCGGTATTATTTGCTGCTACGAGGGAGGTCCTGGTGGCTTGAGTATAGCGATTTTTAGACCGTGGGATAGCACTGACTTCGCAACCTGTGTCCACCAAGAATGTGAGTTCGGAGTTCTTGTCTAAAATGTATAGCAGGCGACTAGGATAGCTGCCAGAATCAGTCGTCGCCTTTACTGCCTGGAGTGGAATTTTCCCGAGGGGCGACGTGCTTTGGTCTTCACGTATGAGCATCCAGGCTTACATCTCCTGGCTCTGTCCCCAAAGGTTCGATGGTAGTAACATATGGTGTTGTCATGCTCAGATGGCCTCCGACGCCCTCTAGATGAAACAGGACGCCGTCCTTTGGCACGTGAAGCAGAGGCTGTCAAAAGCGTCTTCATTTCTTTCAACTGCTCAGTGAGGTCATCCAGTCGTTGTGTAAATGCATCCAGGGCAGCACCTTAAGCCTAGTGTGCGCGCCTGCAATGAAGTGCTTCCAACTTGACACACATGCTCGTTAGCAAAGTTGAAGGACGTGTCGTTAAGTTAGAAATGTGCATCATTCGTTAATGAAATTCACACCTATCGTGATTCCAGTAATTAAATAAACTCTAATAGATATTATGACAAATCATTTGATTTCATTCTCAAGAATGAGGGCAGGCATGAAAGAAAATAGAGTACCATTTTCACAGGACTTAGATACCAAGCGAAATTATCACCCCATTTTGCTACAATTCTGTGGATGTATCAGGGCATAAATTATTCTCATCATGTTACTAAGTATATTTCAGTACGAGATAAATTTCAATTTACGGCAATATAATGAAATCTGAAAGAAAACAGCTTGCAAGTAAATACCTCACAGTTTAATAGATTCTTTGTGTAATTTCTATTTGTACCTGTCTTAGTAGCTCTGATTCAAAGTTTAAGAGGAGCAATGTGTGTTGTCGTGAGTATCTTGGAAAGTACCTATTTCTTCCAATATGTAGTTGCCAAGTTCTGGCGTTATGTGTGACTTAGAGGCAGCTTCCCAGGAAATACTATGCTAGTTCGCTTAATTCGAAATAAGGTCAGGTGAGAGCGTGTCGTTGGTGTTTGAACGAAAATGCGATAGGCTTTTAGAACTAGATAAATGGATCATTTTAACTATTAATACACTTTAAATTACATTGATATTGAACTATGCACACTACAATGGTGATAGTGACGGTGGTGCTGTTAGCCTTCAAAGCCACCGAGAACACAAAAACTGATTGAATACAGACGATTGACTGAATCAGACAGAGATGTTTCAACTGAGCGACGCATTGAAAAGTCTGGACAAGTAATTCATAGTATTGTCCATTTTCATATTGTCGCTTTCCATCGAGCTGTTTAGACGCACATTCCAATTGTTCCAATTGCGAAGTTTCACATTCTTTCTGCAATTCAACTCAACTCGTTTTCCCTTGATTGACTTGAAACGTTTGCATTGTACCAATTTCTAGGCTGCCAGTCAATTTGCTTGTAGACACTTTGCGCGTGAATTAAAATATAGGAAATTTCAGTTGAACCAGATTTTGTTAATGATGTTAAACATTCCTCAATATGGATCAAATTTGAATTTTAAAATTATTTTTAGTAATCGCATTGACAACGAAACAAGAATAAATTTAAGTGCACGCACCTCTTTGCCTTTGATGTCTTTTAACAATGTTAATGATGGCTTAGTGGATGAAATTGTTCAAAACCAACCGAAAAGAGGAGAATGCGGAACAATCAGAATAAGTGCAGGCAACAGGGAAATGAAAAGACTCATCTTTACTCTAAAAAATGCGCCTTCAAATGATGGGATGAATCCTGTTATGCTCCTAGTAGAAATGCTTCAGTGTGTGATCATCAAATACCTCGACCTACTCAGCTTCGATGCATTTTCGCAAGTGCGCAACAATTGTGAGTTTTTCAGTTCCACCTCCTCTCTTGTACTGCTATACACACTACTTACTCTTATTTTTTTCCTTTCGTTCCACAGGTATCCACGGAGTGGTATGATTTGGCAGAAAGATGTAACCATTGGGAAGAAGCCGGCAGATCCTCCTACATATCCAAATGCTGGTACTTTGACCACACTGATTTGGATCAGTCGACCCAATGGACTGCTCTCTGTGCTGATCATACCCACATGTGGGAGAATGCGATATATCGCGAGATGGCTGTTGAGTACAAATGTCGATCATGTGACCTTGAAGTCGTTAAAATCGTTATCGTAAGTGATACTGAATTAGATAAGCAAATAAGTGTGCGTATTAGTTATGCATTTATTATTAGTAGTAAAATTAGTCATGATATATTCAAATTATTTCCTATTAAAGTTTATGAAAGAGGATAGAGATGTCGAAGGAATACAATTGGTTCGAGAATGGAAGGTATCGCTTTTGAATTGAGAGCATTAAATTATTTGCACATTCGAAAATCAACAGATTTAAGTAAAAATTGGTAAATGCAGAGCATGAGAACATGAGCTCATAAACTTCGGCTCTAAGGTTGCTCTTAAAGTGACGTTAGTACTGTTAATTCATAATTACTGAGGAGTGATGGAAGTCTCAATGGCTCTCAATATCGATCATTCGTTCTTCCGAAGAAACCGCAGTACATGGCCTATTTTTAGTCAACTGGAGCACTCGAATCAATTTAAAGCCTAATTTAGAGGAGATTCATTAAGTTAAGCATATCATAAAGCGATTTTTTTCATTTTTAAGAAGTATGCTTATTCCTTCTGGTGTACTTTAAGGAGGCAAATTGCCAAAAGATAATGTGTACAACAGATTACAGATGCGTTCTGCAATCTCTTCTCCTTCTTTCCGTTCCGTTAAACTTAGTTCATAGTAAATTTAACTTTCATAATTGCATTTGATTTACTCCAAATGAAAAATTAGTAGAATGGTTCCACTTCACTACGCTTTAGGATATAGTGCGGGAAGTTACCAACTATGTAGGAGTGGAATATTGGTTTGAGAAATTCTGAAGACCCTCATAGATTAGGTGATAGGGGTCTATTGGACGGTGGTAGATTGAACAGAGGTATTAGATTGTGGAATCCTTTGATAAACGAGTGCTTGAGGATCTTTGACCGTAAGTCAAATGAATTCATTTATTTGTATCTAGACAAAACAGCAGTTGCAGAAGCTCGATTTTGAAGANAAGCAGGAGAATTGATATATATGCCTTCTACAAAAAACGATGTAGTATCAGCTGATGTGGTGGGTGGTATAATTGAATGCATATCAATGAATCCACAATTGAAGTAAGCTGACGTATTTTTGCCTTTATAGATGATATCATGGCAATTCCCGTAAGGTTATAGTTCTGATACCTTGGCCTCATTCTGTCTCATAGCAAAGCCAGTTTCTTTTCCAACTTTCGACGTGGGATATTGCAGACTCTTGTTAGTACCTCCAACAGAACCTTTCTTTTGAAGTCAGTTATAATTTGCAACCCCCCCCCCCTCCATCTCGATGATATTCGAGTACATATCGTTTTTAGATTGCGAGTATTAGTAATATTGCCCTTCGTTCAGCTGTTGTTTCTATTCGCTAAGTCTTTGTAAGTATTGAGCTCTGTTGATTGAATTTTCATTTTTTAACAAAACCGATTTACAAATTTTGATTTAAATACTGTATAAATGCAGTAATTCTATGAGTTTGTAATCATTTTTTCCAATAAACTTGCTTTTTCATTCATATTACATTAAATTTTAGTATTGGTCAGCTAATTGAAGTAATGTCCGTTGTAACATTCTTTTCTTGAATTCCTGCGTAAATCAAATAATTAATTAAATCATGCTACAAATAAGGCCTTTTAACACTGTATTAAAATTATATAAGTTTGACTCACGGAAAAACGGAGATTGCTCTTCAGGGTAAGTACCAATACCCTGTAGTCAGCATTAATGACTCTCATCAATTGTGTTTTCAAACTAATTTAAATACACGACTTTGTTTCTCAAGAAAACATTACTGAAAACGCAGAAGAGGATCAGCTGGAATGCACATTCGAGTATCATCGAGATGTAATGGAAATCATTGCTAATTTCATTTTTATTCATATTTAGGAATAAGCGATGTCTGGAATACCGGTAGTATGTCACATATTAAATTTGTTAACACATGTATGTTGATTCAATATTCTCAAAAAAGTGTTCCGCTATATTGTGTCGTCAGATGTAAAGCAAAGTGAAAGTTGGTTCTGTTTAGTGTGGAGCATGATAAGAACTATTAAAATTGTGAACAATCAGCAATGTTGAAACTAAATAAATATATTTCTTGAAATAAAAAAGAATTGTTTGCGCATTGCGTTTATTAATTAATTCCTTTATTCACGTAGAATTATATTATCAGAGGTGTTAATTTTCTAAATGACGTTGCCACTAACCTCGAACAATTTGAATGAGGCAGCTCCAGTCCTTCAATTCCAGGAGAAGCAATTAACTGGAGCAAGGTGAAAACGGACAGAATGACAATAATTGAGTCGCATTTATGATCCAATATTTGCCTCGGATTTTAAAAATCACAAGCGCCAGCTTATTTGTATCTGTGCACTTTGACAAAAGGCAGGCATATTTGGTAACCAATATGAGTTTGTGATTTTCTCAATAACGCAAGGCCTGCAAAATCATGTGCTTCATCAATAGCCGTTAACCAACAATCAATCAATACAATTGATTTTTATTTTATAATTTCTTAAGAATTCACTTTTCATTACTTTCTTATATGTAATAATGAAGTGGTTAATGCTAGCAATCTATACTTAAAGTAGATACGAGAATGTAGACAAACGGTCACCGTGTTCCAGGCATTCTCTGGTCAATTTACTGAAAGCTTGAACTAGAGATTTCAGCTTCACTTCATTTTTGAGCAGAGTTTTGCGTGTTGAATTCACTTCACCAAAAGTTAATATTTCGTTACCAACTTGTAGCGCACGAATGAACCAGACTTCATTAAAGGTTCAATCGTGAATCGATTCAACTGAGGTGGGAGATAGGAAATGCATCTTAATTCAGAAAATCATTGATCATGTTAAAATATGCAGCCAATGACACAAATATTTCGGGATAGCAGATAATTTAGCAAATATATGATTATATGTGATTCGCAACGGAAGCTTCCCCAGATCTGCAATTATTGCCATCATCTATATATTCCATCACGTGAATGAAACTGAAAGTTAAGCGCTTTATTACTTGTCTGCGTCCTAGCAACTTCCAATTTCAGAACCTCTACATGGAGCACCTAATACTACGATGATCTTCGTTTTAGTTGGCCTTATCGACGGTGGATGAAAAGTCATGGGAAAAAGTCAGAATCAGATCAGAATAAAACATTACAATGCATTTTCACCTTTCCCATAGTTAAAAAAATAGAGTCTGTTTTTAAGAGCCATAAAAACAGGATTCTTATTCAATTTACATGCCATTTTTTGCAAATCCCGTGTTCTCCTTCAATTCCCCAATTCTTCATTACAAATATATTGAAACAATCTGTGACAATCTACAGCTTATTCCTAAGTTAAGTGGAAATGATAGAGTAATTTCCTTCACAGTTATTGCAAAACTAAACAGTGGTATTCAAAGGGTATGCACGGCATTGAAATGATTTCGAAATTAAAAAGCTAAGTTGATTTTAATGTTGCATTTCTTCCTTAATGTTTGTTCTTTTTTTAAATGTTCCAAGTAACTACGTAGGAATACTAAAATAGACTTTTAGAGACCCAACATTGGAATGTAAATCGTGAAGTTATTTCATGTTACATTCAGATATTGAAAAAATTCTTGTTAGCAATCGATTTACATTGGGAGGGGGGAGTTTGGTGGGTGCGCCATAGACTTACCTCCATGCGGTGAACCCTGGATAACGTATATTCATACAGCAAAACAATTCTATTACTCAATAATTTTCATTGGGTAATAATAATATGAAATTTGCCAGTCTTCCTTGCAGAACACAAATCTAATATATTTTAATGGAAATTCATCATAGTTCTTTAAATGTACTCCTTAATCATTTTGCCAACAGTTATATCATTCACGTCAATAAACGTCTTGTTTACTGACAGCAAATCCACATTTATTAAATATGCGATGAACTTTAAAACCTATACCCGTTCGAAATATTTAATAAACGGGTTCTAATGCCTGTGCATTCGTTTTATTTGATCAAGTTAATTAATCTACATTTCGTTTAAATAATAAGGGGAGTCATTCCAAATGTGCTCCTAGTTTGACCCATCTGAAGAATTCTTCACCGAAGGGAAATTTAAATACCTCTATTGAAATCTCCATTTTTGGTGCATTAATCTAGAGAATTGTACAAACGTAACATTGGTAAGACATATACATATGAGATAAAATGAACTTGAGAATGACACGATGTTATGAAATTAAATTTATTTCATTAACAATCAAAGTTATTAAATAATTTTTTGCTTAAGTTAATATTTATTAAAGTTTCTTATGATGACTGAAATATGTTATTCATTTCCATCTTTGCAATATTCATTGTAAAACCAATTGACAGAGTCCAACGAAAACTAAAAGAAATATAATTTAAATTAAATGGTTTGTTGAAAAAGCAAAATAATAACAATTTTAAACAGTTTTATTAATATGTTAACATACTTGAGAGCGTATATGCAATTGCACAACCTAGTTTTCAAAATAACAAAATAAGATGGATGAATTAGAGGTTAAAGAAGTGTGTCTAATTTGGAGAAGTTACTGAAACTAAGCATATGAAATAATATGTGACGAAATGTAGCAGAAATCCAAATGAAAGGCTATTAAGTAGTTACTTGAAGTAAAATATATCATTTTGCATTAAGTACGAGCATTGAAGCAAATTGAGGTAAAACCTGTTTTGAATTCTATCATTTCACTTCCGACTTATCCTTGCTTGTTGTCGTTGTTACGTTGCCATGCCCTGTAAGAATGTCAATTGGTAGATTTATAACACAAAAGATCTCTCTAAGAGATGCAGGTATTTTTCCAAGTTTGAACGAATCTTATTCTTTAATCATATAACCGCTAGTTTGATTAATATTTTCAAAGGATTCGAATATTTAAAAAAAGAATCCTTATTATATATATATATATATATATGTACATCAGTCACTGCAGTAACTTATTCAATTGACTAAAGATATTTAATTATTTATTCTGAAAAATCGCTGAATATCGTTGGGTAAATCCAAAATTGGTCTTTTATCATGCTGACCCATCGTTACTTGTTGCCATTACTTTATAATTATCTGAAAGATTGAACATTTTTCTTCTGTATGAAAAACAATTTCTTACCATTTTTTTCATTAACGGACTTGTTTGATTTCCAAATGAATAAGTGTAAATCAAGATAAATTCTGGATAGTTCAAAATTTATAATGATCTGACCAATTTGAAGATTCACTTCATTATAATATAGCAGTAGTGAGATAGAATTCATTAATTTTTCTAAAATTACGTTAGACAGAAAAAAATAGTGTGCCGTCAAACGTCCCGAAATCTACCCACCAAGACTTATTATTGTTACTCGTTTATTTTATGAAAACAAATGAAATTCGTGAACATTAAATAACATTTTCACGCATGGAAAGTTTTTGATTTAAATTGCTGAGTTTAAAAAACATAATGTGTTCTCAGGATTTTCACATAATTCAATTAAAAAAAGATTGATAGATATAAGAGTCATTGACGGAATTCACTAATTATTAATTTCAAACTGTATGCGCTTAACTATTTAATAAGCTTGCCCATCAAAAATATCAAGATTATTGCACTTGAGCAATGGCATTAGTTAATGAATGCAATGTTCATTGATTATTTAATTTCATGAAATAAAAAAAATATAAAACCTATACTGGTTTGTGAATAGCGGATTGTCTTTAATTCAATTTAATTATATTGGGTGACAAACCTAAACGGAACACATGTTATTGAGAATGGTAAATCAATATGTACAGACACACATATTCAAAAATTGACCTACCATCTATCTCCCAATAGACACTAATTCCAACCATTGATTGTGTGGACTCCATGAAAAAATGTGTACTAATTTCGTTTTCTTCTCGATGATATTCGACTGTGGTATCAGTCCGATCATTTGGTACATTTTCGGTAAAGTTTCCATGGTAATCAAAGTATTGTCTTTATATTAGTAAGAATTACTAAAGTATTAATATTCAATTTGACTTACTACAATTAAAGCTAGTTTAAGAGCCTAGCAAAATCCCACTTTTCCACACACAAAGCGAGATTTGATTTCTTCACAATTGCACCTTAATCGAAAGTAATTATTATTTTAAATTTGATTTGAATGTAAAGCGACTTATTTCTGACATGAGTTAAACATTTAGCGGTGTCTTTCAGCAATTAAATATAAAAATGTTATAATAAGCTTGACACTCGAATTGGCAAAACAAAATTCGAGCGGAAGCTAGTATATTTTACAATTAAACTTTCTGAATTCATTTGATAATGGGCTCATTGATTTCCACTCTATTTCGCAATATAATAAGATTAATAATAAAATGCTATTTCAAATTAATGGAATTTTTAAAGAAATAGTTTAAATTAGATAAGCAAAACGCACATAGCCGTCGCTTTTCCTTCCTTTAATGGAAAAGTTAATTGTAACAGAACTTTTTACTTTCTCAAATCTGGCAAACGGAAATGACGCTTCCGGTATAATTTGCTCTACTAATAACCAAAATGTTATTATCGCTAATACTCACATCTTAAAAATGTAAATTAAATATTTTAGCTTTCACTAACTGCACCATTGCAATTACTTATAACTAACTTATATCGACAGATTTGAATTGACCGTTCTGTGCCAAATTGGCGACGCATTCGAGGTCTTTTGCTGCAATACGCAATGCGTGGAGTGTTGTAACGTCATCATTTGTTATATTTAAGACACCTATGTAGAAAATGGAAAGTTGTATGCTAAGGTCTCAAGGGAATGCATTACCTTCATGGGTATCACATGGATCTTATTTGCATAACATTTGCTTTAGTTTATTAAGATTGGAAAGCGGCGAATTTTCGTCACGGCATAAATAGTCTGAATATAAAAAACAATAAATTGTTGGTTGTGTTTAATTTCTGCTTACGTTTATTTCATCCGCAGCAAATATTAGAGATTCTGATTTCCCAGACGGTGTTTTCACAATTCTTGAACAATTTGATTGAGGCAAATCTAAGCCAACTATTCCAAATGAAACAGTTAATTGCAGCAAGATAAAAACTAATGGAATGGTAATCATTAGATTGTAAGTGTGTTTCAGCATTCGCCACAGTTTTATGATTCACGGTAACCTATTAATTTAAAACTGCGCACTTTGATAAAATCCAAGCATTTATGGCAACCATTGAAAGCTTTTGATTGGCAAGGCCGTCAGAACCAATTGTTCATGGTTGGTCACTACCAATAGAATAATTTTAAATTTTTTGAAAGTATTTTTTTTTCAAATTTCATGAAGACCAATTGAACGGAGGCCAACTCTGTAGTGGTAAACATTAAAGGACTTTACTAGATTCATTGCCATTTCGGCAAATTAGAGGCATGTAATGCTTGCGAATTCGTTACACGCAGTCAAACGCATGTCAACGCAGAAATTCATGTGTTGATCTCTGAGGATTTCAACTGAGCGTTTACAAATTGAATACAACTATTCATGTCAAATCTTGTCATATCCATTGTCCCATCCAAGTGCTTCTTATTAGGAATGCATAAACCAAGAATGGAGTCGGATTAAGAATGTGTGTAGTAAAATATATAAAATACTTAAATAATAAATATCACTTAAAATGGAGATAAATTTTTATGTTATAAATAATAAGAATAACATAAAAATAAAGAGTTTCACTTTTTATACAAACAGACTTTACTTGAACAAAAAACGCCTATTAAAATTATTATTCCACATTTATTTACTCATTTTGGCTCTTGAAGCAAATCAAGAAAAAATAAAGCAGATTTTGAAATAAATGTTGAATGCCCAAATCGAATTCCAATTACCAATCCAGATATTCGAGTTTTGAAAACATTTTTCAGAAGGAGACAATATGAAGGATGAATTAGTGGTAAATGAAGCGGCAGAAGTTACTGAAACTAAGCATATGAAATAATATGTTACGAAATGTAGCAGAAGTCCAAATGAAAGGCTATTAAGTAGTTACTTGAAGTGAAATATATCATTTTGCATTAACTACGAGCATTGAATTCTGTCATTTCACTTCCGACTTATCCTTGCTTGTTGTCGTTGTTACGTTGCCATAATCTGGAAAAATTCCGATTTTTAGATTTATAACACAATTCTTCAGAACGGGATGCAATTTTTTGCATTCTTATATTTCAAGCAAGTTTTTTCCTCAGTTTAAATAAATAATTCTTTAGCCATATAGCCACTAGTTTGTTCAATATTCTCAAATATCTGAACATATAAATTGAACCTTAAAATATACACATATATATTTAGTCGCTGTAGTACGATATTAAATTGGCTAAGTATTATTTATTATTTATTCTGAAATATCCTTGTTATGTAAATTTCATGCACCATGAAGAACCCTGAATTTGGTCCTTCAATTAATTTTGTTTACTCAACTTGAAATCGTATTATCAATCAAAACATTCTCGTTCTGACAAATTGTAAAATTTTCAAGAATTCGCAAATCTACTTTTCACCAAAGAAGGCATTTATTAAATAATTATTGTTGTTATTGCGAAATCTTGTATATCTTATTTAACTTCCAAATACTATTCAGCCTCATCATATTACATGCCGACAGTCTATCTTTCTGATATCACTTTAATTGCTGTTTCAAATATTCTAGACAATGCCACATGCTTCTCCAATGCTTATTCCTTCTGAACATGTTCACTAAACTTGAGTAAAAGACTAACATTGAAAATGGGGTTTTCGAGAATTTAGATTTGATCTCAAGACCAGCACAAATCGAACATCAGACTTCGTGTTTCCAGCCCCGATCACTTGAATTCTGTTACATAATCATAATGAATAGTTTTATAAAAAATGGTTTGTTTTTTAATGAAATTGATTGTTACCACTTGAAAAAAACATAATAATATGAAATGTGCAGAATGCAGCTAAAGTTTCTTTATCACCTGTCATCTTGTTTGTCAATGGGTCAAAAGAGCATGGTTCTTTGCCACTATTGAGGCACTTGGTCTGAAAATTCATCACAATCATATGGTTTCACTATTCCAAGACAATCTCTTATGCAACAAGAACAGGTCTTCATTGAAATGTTCATGTATATCTTCTTGCCATGAGACCAGATAGAATTAAACTTATCTATCAGTTTTCTCATTATGTGATAAATGTTAGCATTTATTATTGAACGCAAAGAACGAGATTTATTTACATTACAGATTTAATCGTTCATCACACAAATTCATGATACTTTAATTATCACTATATTAGCCCATCAATTGAAATATAATAGTTTTCTAAAGCTGATGTGTTACTGCAACCATTCATCAAACTCTAGTTTGATCAAAGTATTTCACACTGGAAATATGTTGCTCGTTTGAAAGTGAGAATCAAATTCAAAATCAGGCTTGTCTCTTCGTGATAGCTAATAGTAGACCCGTCTTTTGACGAATCCATTCCAAACTAGTTTGTGCTGTACAATTTATAGCACCTGCATTTCAGAAGAATGTTTGAGCACTGCGTCTTGAGCTTTGCTGGTAATAAAGGAGTCAATTTATAGTCATTTAATAGGTGTTTCCATGTAGCCAGATTAACATGCTCTGCGAAATAAAGGGTCTGCCATCAAACCAAACCATATTAACACTTTCAACATAATCTTAGCCACGCAACTGAAGTCGGCTTGGAAGGATATTTAACCCAATTCTTTCCACCATATATAAGCTCTAGGTATCCTCATCAAAGCAGTTCGATGGTGCACTTAGTTTAGAATTTTGACTAGCGCATTAAAAGTGCATATACACTCAAAATATTATATTGTTTTCTATATCTATTCAGGAATGACCTGTTCTCGTGACTGCTAGAGACATGAAACTGAATTTGTAATTTATGTGGATCAATTGCAGTAGTACATTGCAGATAAATAATTATCTCCTGATCCACTGGAGAACAGGGCAGCAATGGAAATGTAAAACCTTTTGTTTATCTACAGATTGCAGAGATTAAAGCAATCACAAGTAGTAAGAATGGATTTGGTTCAGTAGCTATACCTTATGTCTATCATTGCATGAAATGGGGTTATAGAACAGCAGCCAACGTGGCTCATTCCAAAATATATTCATATCATGTTAGCTATCTACATAAACTGAGATCCTGAATTTGAACCGTCTAATTGCGATTTCTTTTGGTCGTGGGATCTTTCCGAAATCGAAGGTTATGCAAATTTCGAATTGCCTAAATTTGGACTACGTCTTCGAGGTAAATCAATATCAAAATGATTTCTGCTTGACAGTAAAGACAATATATCTGTGTAAGATTAAAAGGCCTATGACGTAGGCCACATTAATATCCATAACTAATGATCCCATTCATTCGTGAAATTGATGAAACACATGAAATCATGTTTTTCTGTGTACGAAAAAATTGCTGTGTTTTCGCAGAGTATAAATATTGGCGTCATTTACATTAGAATATTGAGAAGAAAAGACTTGTCATGAAGAATACTAAACAGTCATGGAGTTTTGTCTGTTCTAAACACAATAAACTAGTTTACTCTTGATACATCTCGATTATGAATATTTGAAATTAACAGAATTGGTGCTGCTTCTTGGAAGAGAGTGAATAACTCAACTACGCTTCAAGTTCAAAAGACCCACCTCTTCTTGACTTAACAGGCCGTTGACCACCCGTTAAACCCAGAATAAATTTTGGTTTATTATCAGGTTACAATTCCTTGAAAAGCGTCGTGGTATGTGCTGTATTTGTAAATGTCCGCATTTTTCAAAGTAACTGGTGCATATGCTAGGGTGATGTTGATAATCTTATCGATTAAATACTTAGTGTGGCAGAAAAATTGGCTTCGCAACAGTTTTAAATGATGTAATTAAATTTAAATAATTCTCTATAACACAAACGCCGATTTGGTTGACAAATTTGAATCGGGCGCACTCGCTCAGTTAATAATGTTTAAATGGATATATTAAAAAACAATTGTGTTACCAAAATATTGATTTTACTATTAGAAAAATTAAAAGAAATTAAGTTATCGGACTTATCGCAAACCTCATATGAAACAATTGTTAATATTAAATTACTTATTTGCTTACTGTTTCATAAAAAAAATAGTTGTAAAATCAAATACAGTTAAATCAAATACAGTTAAATACAAATTTGAAATATATTGAAACCAGTTCAAAAGTCGTGACTTTAATTTTTTATCTAATTTTTCTCTTTATCAGGAGAGAATAGACTTTTGTCTGCAACATTATTGAAACAATTGATTCACTTGAAGTGAAAATTCATCACACCCACGTGGTTTCATGTCTCTGAGAGACCCTGACTATGCATGATAATAGTAACGGAGTTTTTAATTAAGTACAATAGCATTGAGCAATGCTCAATCGCCAAAGCATTTAAACCTAGTCTTTACATTTTGGTACTTGGAAAATAGCGTGAAGTGATTTGAAGTTGATAACTGCTGAGTCGGATTTAATGGAGGTGTCTCTTCTTAAATGTATGGGGGGGAGGTAGGGGCGAGGGAGGAATATACGCATTCAGATAATTTTATTTCCCTTACGAAATCAATAATTCATGTGACCATATTAATTTTTTCCGCATTCACGTGTTGGAGTGTAGATGTGAACTTGAGAAGTTGTATGCCATTTATTTTCCCAAGAACCATTTGAGACAAAATATTTTCTCCCTCACTCTTTCTCCATGTTCTTTCAGCATTTGCACAATGTTTTGCATTCTAATTACCCCCATGTAGATTAGGCTCTGAGTCCGTGGATTTAGCGCACACAAAACTGTGACCTGCACCTCAGGAGACTAATACGGATGCATTGTAATTCATGTGATGCCCTTTTACCTCCTTACCAAATTTGCGGCATGTTTCATAAATTTGGCAATCAATCAGAACACAAGAACACTTGTGTGCCAAATAATATTTCTCGCATTGCATTTAGGATTTCTAAATTGGTTGAGATGATTTATGAAATCACGTAATAATTCTGCAATTTACAAACAAGTCGATTCCAGGTGAGGACAAATACTGTATATAATTCAACTAAAAGTGCTGGGTCACTTTATTTGCCAATTAATGATATTTAAGGTTAGGTATTTGGCTTTTCTTAAAAGTCACCAAACTATTAAAAACGATACTTTGACAGAATGCTTCTGAGTAATAATAAGTAGGACTTACGCGTGTGTCAGAAATTTTTGCACAAGCAACCACGAAACTTGAAAATAATGTCGCTCTTTTCCAATAAAGTTGGTAAGCCACTGTGAATATATCCATCGTACTCAAGGTCAAAATGACTCTATTCTTTATTTGCTTATTGAGGTTTTAAAGATTTAGCCATTGTCGGTTTTCGGCAACCATGAGTAACTAACGATTTCCATTGCGCTGGTCCTTAACTACGGGTTTTATAATTAGGAATGACACTATAGAAATTTAAAATAAATTAAATTAATTGCTATAGGAAATAAAAATAAATGCACCTGAATGATAATATACCAAACATGTTCTTTTTAAATATTGAAAAGACATTTATTTCAAATTGTTCTATTCTTCGATCGATTGTACTATTACGATTTTCGCAATATTCAGCTATTGAAAATTTGATCGAAATGAAATAAAAGAGTGTATCAATTACTGCGGTATTCCTGCAGTCATTCAACTGAAATGAAAACGTTATCGGATAATTTGCTCAGATTCAGGCCAATTTCACAATATATTTGACATTTAAAGAAGATGTTGGAAGAACGGAAGATGTACAAGCCTGTGGACGACAGTCAGCTGTCCAAAGACAAGCCATCTGACAAGTCAAACGGACTACCTTCGAAAATTTAATTTAAACACCACAGACAACGAAAAAGAGAATACTGAACAATTAATTATGTAACAATCATTACGATGGGTTATAGAAACTTGTTTTTGTAGATAAGCACTCCTAATGGTTCAAAATGTTCCCTGATAATCTAGCGGTTTGGATTCCTGGCTTTCACCCAGGCGGCCCGGGTTCAACTCCCGGTCAGGGAGTCCGCTTTTGGGGTGAACGATAGACTTACCTCCACGTGGTGCACCCTGGGCAACGCACTTTCTTACGGCAAAAATTCTATCACTCGGCATTCGTTTTTTCTCAAATAGCAAAAAAGTCTATTAACTGGCAGTTGACTTCTACATTCAAACTACCATGACCCCACTGTTTGTCATATTCGACTCCTTCCACAATACTCATCTCACCTTTTTCCACCTTTGTGTCTGTCTCTTTTACATATTTGTCCCCCTCCCCTCTCGATTTTTTTCACTTTGAAGTTCCTTCCTCTCTGTGAAGCCTGAAGTCAACTAAAGGACTAATGATAACTACCAAAACGCCTCCCATTTGGTATAAATAAATAGTCCTAAATGTCAATCAATACTGATTTAAATAAAGCTCTTTCAACAAAACCGTAAAGTAGGTTCACTTTAATGTTTTATAATTCACGGCTTGCTGTCAACCGCTCTATGGTGCGTGGTTTCATCTGAAGAGCTCTAAGGATCTCACCTGAGGGTTTGCGTATGGATTACTTCTGATGATGTCAAATCTTTTGCCATATCCAATTGCATCTCATTGAAAAACTCGGGATTCTCGAACACATACTACAAAGAAATAGTTGGGTTATGGGTGCTGATGCAAAAGATGATGAGGTGGAAGTGTGTTTAATTTCACACCAAAAAACCATTCAAAGTAAGCATGATAGTGTACGTTGTTGGAGAGTCTAGACGTGACCTTAATTAATGTCAATTGATAAAGTGAATAATGCGTTTTAAAAGTTAGCATAGAACAAGATCATCGAAATAAAACATACACTTGATGTCCGTGACGGACTTTATTAATTTAGCCAAGTCATTGACGAACACGTTGAACAGAGAGCAGCTTGTGTTAGCCCCCATTGATCGGCCTGTTTATAAAAGATTAAATTTGGACAGATTGTATCCAAAACTGACTTTATGTAATTTACATAATTTATCTCGAAATATCTATTCAAATATGTTGAAACAGGTTTGATATGGGGAAATGTAATGAGCAAGTAACTGAGCGCCATGATATTGACAATTTAATATTTCCTGAGAAGTAGCCTTTTAGTCACTCAGAACTCCAGAACTTACCAATTACGCATTGAAAGCAAAAGGTGCTTTCCAAGATACCCACAAAAGCACTTCGAAACAATAGCAAGTAATGTATGGAAGATTCCAGAAATTGATTTCATGAACTTAATTATCATAAATAAGCATACATATCATTCTAGATTTTGTTAATGGTGTTAAGCATTCTTCACTATTTGATCAAGATGAATTTTAAAATACTTTCCATTGAATTTGTGCTGTCTTCCTTTCTCTTTTTCATTCACTTGATGCCATTCTTATCCCCTCAACATGTATGCTTTGAAACCTCAATTCCGAAAAATGTCCAATTTACAATCTGTAATTAATTTATCACACCGTTTCGCATGGTTCATTGATTGAGATTTCACACTTTATCAATCAAATTTTTCCTCTCAATGAAACTTTTGTTATTAATTACTCGTTGTATCGGAGTTATTATATATTTGGGTCGAGCATTTGGGATACCTTTTCATGAACTGTAGCGAATAACCACTTTTGAAAACCTTGACTAAACTCAGAAACCTCTACTATGGGTTCGCAGAAGAAGTAGACCTATGGCAGGAATACGTTTATTCGCTAGCTAAATCATGCTATTGTGTACTCAGGAAGGAAACTCAGTCATACAACATGGCGGCTTTCGGTAAAACAAGCGAGGGCCCTTGAGCTGCTATTGGCTGCGTGCTCTTGTCCTCAATCAGTACGCGAGGTTGTACGACGCACATCAAGCCTATGAGTACGCGCATGCGATGAAGTGTCCCACAGGTCGAGCATTTGGGATACCTTTTCATGAACTGCTCATACCGGAGAAGACATTCTCTCTAGGTGATTGGTTGTAGCGAGTAAAACATGGAATTGGTTGGCAATTTTTTTAAGATCAATGACCAGCTCCTCATCTCCAGTAATGAAGACGTCAATAACACCATTTCAATTACGATCAACATTTGCATCAAAATGTAAGATTCTCCTAAAAGCACTCCAGAATGCCCTTCAACTTACTCAAGTTCATTGATTTTAAAGCATTCCTTGTTCAATTCGGAAACTCCAAAAGAATATAAGATATCCGTTTGAACTCAATAACCCATAGAATCAAAATCGTCGATATCGNTTACTCGTTGTATCGGAGTTATTATATATTTGGGTCGAGCATTTGGGATACCTTTTCATGAACTGTAGCGAATAACCACTTTTGAAAACCTTGACTAAACTCAGAAACCTCTACTATGGGTTCGCAGAAGAAGTAGACCTATGGCAGGAATACGTTTATTCGCTAGCTAAATCATGCTATTGTGTACTCAGGAAGGAAACTCAGTCATACAACATGGCGGCTTTCGGTAAAACAAGCGAGGGCCCTTGAGCTGCTATTGGCTGCGTGCTCTTGTCCTCAATCAGTACGCGAGGTTGTACGACGCACATCAAGCCTATGAGTACGCGCATGCGATGAAGTGTCCCACAGGTCGAGCATTTGGGATACCTTTTCATGAACTGCTCATACCGGAGAAGACATTCTCTCTAGGTGATTGGTTGTAGCGAGTAAAACATGGAATTGGTTGGCAATTTTTTTAAGATCAATGACCAGCTCCTCATCTCCAGTAATGAAGACGTCAATAACACCATTTCAATTACGATCAACATTTGCATCAAAATGTAAGATTCTCCTAAAAGCACTCCAGAATGCCCTTCAACTTACTCAAGTTCATTGATTTTAAAGCATTCCTTGTTCAATTCGGAAACTCCAAAAGAATATAAGATATCCGTTTGAACTCAATAACCCATAGAATCAAAATCGTCGATATCGCATTACATCCAGAGAAATTTACTATTTGTAAAGTTTTGGAGGAGCTTATAAATAAACTTCTTCACAGGATAATTCTGTTGTACTATTTTGGCAAAAGGCTGGGGTGTGCGATAGACTTACCTCCACGTGGTGCACCCTGGGCAACGTATACTCATACGGCAAAAAAGTCTATCAACCGGCAGTTGACTTCTGACTTCAAACTACTATGGCCCGACTGCTAGTCATATTCGACTCATTCAACAGTACTCACCTAACATTTTTCCCTACCTTTGTGTCTGTCTGTCTCTTTTGCACCTGTGAATCGCTCTTCTGTTCCCCA
>UZAE01013516.1:0-21658 GCA_900617975.1 Rodentolepis nana | reverse complement strand
GATCGACTTACCTCCACTTGGAGCATCCTGGGCAACGTATACTCATACGACAAAATATCTATGAACCCACAGTTTACCTCACTACAAACTACAATGATCCCACTGTAATGCATGTTCGGCTTCTTCTACAGTACTCACCTCACCCTTTTCTCTACCTTTATGTGTGTCTCTTTTACATCTAAATCATTCTTTTGTTCCCCCTCTCGAAATTTTCCCACTTTGATGTTCCTCCCCACTGTGAATCCCGAAGTCAGATAAAGAGCTAATGATAACTATCAAAACGCCTACCATTTGATATAAATAAATAAATGTTAAAGCAATACATATTGAACCAATATTCACGAAGTGTCTACAATTGTAAACGGAAGAATTAAAAACCTACCAAAGCTGTGTCAAATAATTTCGAACAAATGTGTCCAATCTGCTTAACTTCATTTAAATATAAAAGAAAGCACTATCTAATAAATGGCAAAAATTTCGAATACAAATAGCATGCTAAATGACCATAAGCACTAATATAAAAATGATTGAAAAAAGTCACAAAATTTCTGCAAAGATTGTTACTCATTTAACTTAGTTTCTACATATCACAAGCTGTCTCAAAAAAACTTCAATTGTTCATGAAATTGGCAGCCAGCTTAGCAAGCCATTTACTTCCGCAAAACATATACATTGACTTAATATTTTGCAAACTTATTAACTGCATTCAAGCAACTAAAATATTCAAATCTTGAAGAAAAAAACTGTGAAATGCAAAAAATATATAAAAACGGGTGATGAGACCCACAAGGAGTTTATAAACGAAACATACCTCTTCCATGGCCAAGTCCAGACACCAGAGAACGAGATGATTAGCGGTTTCATCACAGACAAGGAAAGGATGCTCCTCAAGATAAATTTTGGAATCCAAGGGACGGGAGAACAGACCAAACTTTTTAATCTCCTTTTCGTATTTTTCAGTGAAGTTTTTTAGTCTTTCCGCCGCCTCTTCATGAACTTCATCGTTATCTTCTTCCAGATCAGGTTTTTCCTTCAAGGCATCTTTATTAATTACCTAAACAAATTAAAAATTGCAATATAATTTTATATTGGGAAAAATGAAACATTTTTAAACAAGAAAATTACCGTGCGAGATTTGCCTTCATGACTAATTGTGTCGACATTAAGAGGTCGGAGCTAAATATGGTCAATAAATACAAAAAAGACATACTCTTTCCTTCTTATTCATCTCCTTTTCTCTTTCTTGCCATTCCTTGTCCTTGATTTCAAGTTGCTTTAAATTTTCCTCTAGCTGTTTCACATTTGAAGCGTTATTCTAAAAGCAAATGCAATAAACCTAAAACGAACCTTAACACCATCTTCATACTCACGCCTAGCCTTTTGAAGAGCTTGCGTGTGCTCCTTTTTTTCCTTTACAAACTTCTCTTTTTCCTCTTTCCATTCACGGTCTCTATTTAGACGTGCTTCATGACGCCAACGAAATAGACTGGCAGTATCAATATTTGGATGAGTGTCGTCCTCATCATCAGATACCTATTATTTTGTGACGAAAAATAAACCAAATATACCTCTATATGGTCCCACTTGCTATAATCCATTAGCAACTTTCGAGAAAAGTTCGTTATAATTGCGCAATAGTGGACAAGGTTAAACAATGCTATGAAAATGAAGACCGTTGGAGACAGTAAAATATATACATCGAAGTTGAGTTTATCACTTTTGAAAGTATTTCATTTTATTTGATAATTTTTTAAACTCTTCAGTGAAATGAACTGGTCAATCACTTTTAAGTATCATAAAATGAATTGGATTTCTCCAACTATGTGACAGAATTCAATGTTTCTTCTAATAAATGATAAATAAATTATTCTGATGTACATTTTGAAGCTTTTTTTTAATTTTTATTATTTTCTATTCAAAAGCACCTATCATTTTAACTCGTGTTTAATATGAAAAAAGACTTCAGCTGTTTTTGTAAGCGCTAGGAATATTCGTTAAGTTGAATCACGGAAAGAGGGCAGAGAATATTGTTGAGAAGATGATAATTAATTTGAAATCGTAAGGTAAGTAAAGATAACTAAATGTCAGGATCAAATCCGGACTATGATAAAATATCCCATTGTCTTAGTTGAAAGGGTTAGCACTTTTCACTTCCTTTGCAACTTGATAAACAGTAAAAAAACTAAATTACTAAAGATGTGTTGTTAAGAGATTCAAATCGATTTGAAAGGAATTCGAAATCATATACTGTGTCAGATTCGTTTTGTTTGTAAATATTTCAAAGAATTACAATGACAATTTTAAAACTTATTCGAAACAAGGTGCATATGACTTATGGATAAAAATAAATAATACAGTCACAATTAGCTTTTGCCTCTATAGTAGCATTGGCTCACTTGATTGATACTTGCCAAATTATCTCAGAATATATATATATATATATATATATATATATATATATATATAATTTTTTTAATGATGGCAAACGGACTTTTTTGTGGCGACGATGTTGTACTCAGTTTTCCGCTTGGTTGGGGTTTATTTCGATTAAATGCTCGCATAAGACTGAAACAGGGGAGTTAATTAGTGAAAAATATATTGGTTTGATGATATAAATAATCATTTTGCTGAAGTCAAATCAGTTATGAATACGTAAAATGTCCATATTTAGTTCAATATTTTGGACTATGTCCTTAATAATAGCCATATGCACTTCTACGGCAGAAATTTCAGAAAATAAACACTTATTTACTCAATCAAATCAAAGAATTCATTGAAATGAAAGTCATATTGTTAGACATTCGAAGGTGTGACCAGCGCGAAAACTCAGATTTAATCAATTTCGGTTTATTAACGGGAATAATGAGGAATGATCTTAGATAGATTATTATTATTTTAGATAATTATCATTAATCCATCATAGGTAGTTCCATCTCTACGAAAATCACTCTCATTTATTGCTTTGATATACTGCAATGATTAATAAACTTATTGTAATTAAATTTCTTCAAATACTTTTTAATTAGTAAACTTTTCTTATCTGGAAATAAATATTTAACCGAGTAACGTTTTTCGGATATTACATTGTTTGATTATGCATTGCTCCAAACATGGTTTCAGTTTTTAAATCCATTCAGCCATTTTCCTCTGCTGACGGTAGGTTAGACATGATTCTCTTAGGTTATTTGTTCCTTTTTACTTGTCTTTTCTAGTTGTTAAACCTTATTTTCGTACATATTTGCTCTAATTTGTGTTAATAGATTTAATGTATGTCTACTGAAATTAATCAGTAGACTCCCAGTGTTTTGGCGTTTGGAATTTAAAGTATAATCAATTTACTACTTATTTTCTTTAACCCTCATGTTTTAATCCCTACCTGAGTTTAGTGTTCGAATTATCATTATCTTAATATTTTTAAAGGCATTCGTGGTGTTATTCCTTTTTATCTGCTTTATTTGATTAGTTGCTACTTTTACAGATGAATCGATGCATTTTGAGGGCTTCATTTCATACCTCACGGTGTATTGTAAGCACATTCTCTTAGGTTTAAACGTTTATAAAGCTTAAGTTGGACATTCTTTTATGCCTTTTTTATGGCGAAATTGTTCGTTTATCTCTATATTTCAGCCTACTTTTGAAGAGTCTTATTTCGGTTGTTTATGTTTTGATTATCACGTGTAAGGATTTTGCTATTTCTATTTAAGTATTGATCTGACTTTACTTTATTTGCCTTGATTTTTTTGGTTATTTTCAAGCCTTATTTAATGCTTACTTCATGATTCCAGTTTTACTGTTCTAGCTAAACTTTAAAGATGGATCTTGTACCCAAGGTTGAGGAGGGAGAAAACCAACTTTCCTCGACACCTTCAACACGTAGAAGTCGTCGGGCTCCATCCACCACCCCTAAAGCTTCAGCTCCCAAACGCCCCCGTAATTCAACACCTAGAGGAAGAGGGAAAGGTCGTTCTAGTACTTCTGCAGCACGAACAAAAGCCGCAAAATCTGCAGTGGGTGGTGAAGAAGAGGGCGAGGATTTTACAGCTCTAGCAGCCAACGCCCTTGATTACGTAGACGAAAGCTATGGAGTTCAAGAGGAACCCTCTAGCGATGATGACGTTGATGCTAATGATGAAGGGAGCGATTATGTTCCCGACGGGGCCGTAGATCACATGGATGATGAAGACTTCGATGAAATTCAAGGAGGGGCGTCAAGAAATACCTCTCGCAGGCGTTATCGGAATCGTAGATCTAACGCTAGAACAACTGGAACTTCTTCCACAAATCTAGATATGGACGACTTGGAAGATGACCAGGACCTCTCAGATTATGAAGATGATGATGATGGCATGCAGGAAAGTAGGCTGCATCTTCTAAATGAGGTGTCGGCTATGCAGGATTCTAGCAGATTGGATGAGTCGGCAATGGGTGGTCTTTTTTCCGACATGTCGGGTGTGAATCCTGTTGCAGGACCGAGTAATACTGACCCCAGTGGAGATAAAGATATATACGATTTTGATGCACAGAGTATTGCGTCGGATAGAAGATTCCGTAAAATGAGACAATCCGCGGGTACTAAGCAAAATCGTAAGTCTGGAGGAACCCGATCAAAGTCGACAAGATCTGGCGCCCAATCTAGTGCTATTTGGGGTTCAAATATCTACGGTGCTTTGGCGACATCCCTTAAATCTCGCCCTGATTTGGATGCTTATACGAATTTCTTGAAGTGCCCTTATCTCAACAGTTGCATGGATTCAATGTTTGTGGAAATGTGTAGACCCAGTAATCAACATATGGGGGTGTTCTTTGGTCCTTCTGCAAGCTTGCAAAGTCTTATGGGGCGTGTCAATGACCCTGATAAAGTTGTGGAGCTCTTGCATGCCTTCATGTCTAAACAGTATGACACATTGGCAAATCGTATCCTTTGGTTCGCTCCCATCGTTCATCAAGAACCTGTGCCTCTTTCTAATATTTCTGTACTCACAGATAAACTCAATGGTCTCTCAGAAAGCCTTGATTCAGGGATGACAATCGAACCTGCGTATATCCTCGAGGGTAGCCTTAATGTTCTCGTTCAAACCGGTTTACCTTTTACTGATCTGGAAGTCTCACTTGTTCAACAGACTGCTATCAACTCGGCTGGTCATATGGGTCGTTTTATGACTGACGTACATCAAATTGTTATCTCAAACGATTTCTGGGATCAGCTGAATGATATGGTAGCTCTACCATATGAGAAGATCATCAGCTATGCTGAGAGAGGTAATGCAACTGCTGAAGGGGACGAATCTGTTAATTTGGAAGCTATTGAGCCGCCTTGTCTTCATCGAATTCTTGCAGCTGTAAATAGTGAGAGTAAACTCCTAGGCATTGCTCTGACGGACACATGGGATCTCAAAAAAGTTCCACTCTCTCGAAAGCGCAAAACACTCAAATTCGAGAATTTGCAAAGAGGTCCTCTTCAACTCTCTGATACTGACCGCACATCTGTCGTAAATGAAAACCTACCGATTGATCTGGACTCCTATGCGGCACTTGAACAGATTCTGGAAGAAGTTACCACCATTAGAGCAGCTGATGATGAAGAAGAGCCGAGTAATATTCGCACATCTCCTCAAATTGGTCGTATTCATCTCATGGACTGTTTCCTCATGAAGCCAAACAGTAGGAAGGATGCTCTCATTTTGGTATGCTATGAACCGAGTGCTAGTCCACCTATGCCTACTCCTACACCGCAGGGCGCTAGTCACTTCAAGGTCTTCTCACTTGTGAGTGAAGAGAACTTCTTTTTTTCTCGTTTCGGTATTACTTCAGATGCTCCTGCACTTATGGATGGGATGTTCACTGCTGATCCTGAAGCACTTATTGAAAGAAAAGCTGTTGCTCTCCTTCCAGATCTTGTTTTTGATAATCTTCGATCGATTGCCCTGAGAGAAGTGGTTGCTTCGAGTGGAACAGCAATAGTGAATGCTGTTTTGACAAATATTAATACCGATGCAGAGACACCTAGCATCTATCGATGCTCAAAGTTCATTCTTGTTGACAGTCAAAGACGTGTTCCTTTGGCTATTGTCTTTGAAGTGCCTATTCGTCTCTCTTGGATACTCGATTCGGATGAATGTGCTGTTAGACCTCTTGATATTTCCTCTCTTAATGCGGAATTTTCATCCGTTACAGCTGATGCTCTAGCTGAAATGGAGCCGAAATTCACTCCGGATATTACTGAATGCCGTCTGGTGGTTATCAATGGTCTTCTGTATGCTCTGCAAGTGGATGAGAACCGGGTTCTTCAAAGAATTGTTGAACTAATTCCTGCTGGTTATGGTAATGCAACTGGTCATCCCGATCATGCAGCTTTAGCTCCACAAGCAATAACTGGAGATAGTCGTGCTTGTTCTGCTTTTCTTAAGATTTTCAACGAAGAAAGCTCAACCTCATCAGTCTTTCCAGCTGTCTATCTCCCGCATTTCGGTCAACAGACCCTTGTTGATCAGGTCGTAAGTTTCTGCGATGAGTTGGTAGATCACATCTACACAAGCCCCGTCTCATTCTCACTTTACGACGTAGTTTTCCGCATGGCTGTTAAGCATACACCTAAAATGCTTGCTAGACAACACAGGGAAGCAGCAGAATCTGTTGCAGCAGCTTCTGCAGAAGCAAATCCAAATGATCCACCTCCTCCACCAATTCCTATGCCCGAACACTGGGGAGTGTGCTCTGTCTGCTCAAAGGAACTTCATTCTGTTTCTGGTCTGCTTGAGCACGAATTGAGGCATATTGGTTTGACCAAATTCCGGTGCCCTATTCACGGTCGCTGTTTCAATGATCGTAGAGCACTTCTTAATCACATGCAAGAGCACAATGATACTTCAGTGAGGCTTGAAGATGAAGATGGGGCAAATGAAATGGGGGCTGGAGAAGAGGATATCAAATTCTTCCCGGGCCTTACAAATGTCTTCGCACGAAGTTCACTTCTCACTTATCGTATGGAGTCACCTCAATGTGAGAACTGTTTCGACTTCTTCCCTACGGCTGATGTCATGGCTCAGCACATGGAAATTTGTGATGGCATCTCTTTCAGCACCCGTAGTCCTCTTGAACAGGCTGAATCGGATCTTGTTTCGGCTGATGGTACGCCTAAATCCATCTGCGGTGTCTGTGGTCAAGCTGTAGATGATATTAAGCAGCACTTTACGGATGTTCATCTCACTTGTGTTCTGTGTCTGGCACAGTTGCATACCATTGAAGAATTGTCCTATCACTACAAAGAGCACATCGAGCATGAAAGTCAGGTGTCAAATGAAGTTATTGGTTGTGTTACTTGTCACAATTTCTACGGCACAACGCATAATTTCTACTTCCATCAGTGGGCAGAACATGGAGTTATTTTCAAAGTCGATCCTAACACTGGCCAAATGGGCCCTGTTCAAGTTCGAGCTCCAAGGAACAGAAGTGCTGATGATGAGGGAGTCAACACAAGACTCAAATGCAAGTTCTGTCAGTTTGTCTGTCCATGCTCGGGCAAGCAGTATGTTGATCACTTGCAATCTGCCCATGATATTGAATCCGATGTTAGTCTTGTGTGCCGTTTCTGTGCGGAGATATTCGGCACTCTTGAGGAACTTTCTGACCATCTTCAATTACAGCATGCTCCGCTGTCAGAGTATAACAACGCTGGTCCACAGACTGTCTATCGATGTGATGAATGTAAAACTACTCCTTTCTACGCCTTCCATAAAGGAATGTTAGACCATGCTCAGGCAGTGCATAATAATGCAACTCCCAATATGTATGAATGTCCTCATTGTAGAGAGCGTTTTTCTGATCGTAGAGCTCACAGACAACACGTGGAGAAGCATGTTGAAGGGGTACTGCATCCATGCCCTGAATGCAGCCGAGAATTCCGTTCAAAGCAGGCTCTCAATCATCACATTCAGATGCGTCATGATACGGAGGAGCTGGATGACGGGCCGGCTACTTGCGAGCAGTGTGGTATCACCTATCCCAAGAGGTCTGCCCTAAAATACCACATTGCTCGAATGCATAACTTGGAACTGCTTCACCAGTGTCCTGTGTGCCAACAGCGTTTTCGAATTGAAACCTATTTGCGTCGCCATATGAAAGAGACGCACAGTGGACCGATCAAATGTGAGATTTGTCACAAACAGTGCGCCAATTTGCGTTGCTACTCCCAACATAGACATAAACACTTTAGAGATAAGATCTTCCAGTGTACCGAGTGTTCAGTTTCCTTCAAGAGTAAGACTGCTATGCGTCGACACGTCCGTGTTGAACACATGCAGTTGGGTCCCGAGAAGTTTGAGTGTCAGATCTGTGGAAAGGTATGTCTGCTCAATTCTTTCATTTATACTAATGATGTTATCATTTGAGCTTTAAGTTTATCCTTTATCGGTCATGAAATGTAGTTGACCAACTCTCATACTGGGATATTTTTAGATATTGGTCGATTTGTAATACAGCGTTCTCTACCATAGGTTCCTAGTGTATTGCTGAGCAATGCCCAACAACAAGAACGGATTTGTAATATTTTTGAATGGGTATGCTACTAGTCATGTGTACGAGTTACGCGTATGAAACTAGTTGTCAACAGTTCGATATCCTTTGGTGAATAAAATTACAAATTTTATGGTTTAAAATTAGTATCGGACTAAAAACGCGATTTTTATCATAGGGGCCCCTAGATGCATGTCATATGTCTGAAATGAGTGATGGAATGTCTCCTTTTTAAACTTAAGAGAGCTTAACGAAGTTTTGCTCAAGTGTGGTCAGGGAAAACCACCGAATGATAACTAATACTTCTGTTTTAGATTGTAACTCAAATTGGGATGCACATGTTGACCCACAAAGATGCTCGCTTCAAGTGTATGTACTGTGACAAACAGTTCACAAAATCGGTCTACTACAATGAGCACCTTCGTATTCACTTAGGTCAACTGCCTTTCGAATGTCACATTTGTGGTCGTCGATTTAACAAGAAATCGAATCTCAATGTCCATCTCAGATTCCATGAGAAACATCGGGATGAAGATGGGAATGTAAGTCTCTGACGTTGTATTCAATTTGCAAAAGTTTTATCCAATTCAACCTGTTATTAATTAGCTGCTATGCTTAGTGGTATTTGGTTTCCGGGAGAATTGTTTTGGAGTCTCGTTGGTAAACATGGTCGTATGAAAAACCAAATGTTACTGCTTTTATTTTTACTCACCCAATGAGGCCAAAGGGTAATTACGCTTCTTAAGTCTGGCCTACAAAATTCTAATTTTTCTTTATCGAGGCTCTGTGGAGCTTCAGTACAAAATATAGGAGACTTTACTCTGATGTATTTAAAGTTTTTGTGCCTATTGAACATAGAAATGGTTTCCACCGGTATCAGTTTTATAACCGATTATAGTCTTTATTTACTGAGTCATCTTTGAAACGTTTATTTGAAACTATTCTAATAGGATAAAATGGCTCTTTAAAGTTTGTTTCGAAGCTAAAATTTGAATTTGGAGACGTATATTTACAGGTGAAACGTTACCCGAGGTAATTCAGATAGGTTTGAGAGCTTTATGTGTATCTAGATAGTAAATTGCAGATAATGTGATAAACTGGAACTGCTGAGCTAATAAAATTAGGTTTAGGAGCGGTTCGCATAAGACTTACAATTAGTACAGGTCAAGTGAATATGCATTTTACTACTTGTTTTTGTAGTACCTTCAACTGAAAGCCCGCGGACGGGTGAGTATTATGTTTGGTGATGCAAGTCTGACACCCGAGGAGAGAGCAGCTAAGAACGCAGCTCTGAAGAACAAGTCCAACAAGCCAACCCAGACTGTCGCCGTTGGTCCCGACCTTCCAGGTGCCTTTAATGTGGGAGGAGCAGCTGGAGCTGCATCTGATGCTTGCGCGAGAGCTTGTGGAGGTCACCTTTCCGACGTAATTGGGTTAAGGCCAATCAATAATGGTGGCGGTGAACACTACGATAATAGTTCTCATCAGTAAACAAACATGCTACTGAAGTACTGTAAATAGCATGGTCCTCTCCTTTACATAGTAATCATTTGATCATGGACATGCCTATTAGTAGTAATGATTTGACAATTAATTTTTGCTTCTTCCTACCCACTTTTCCCTCTTCACTATGTGCTACTTTATTTCATTCTTATATGTGCACAAATGTATGTTTATCCCCTAATAAACTGTTTTTAATGGTCTATTGTCTCGCTTCATTTTGCTAGGTTGGTACGAATTAGCTGAAATAATGAGTAATGGGGTGTATAGTACTATGAGGTTTGTATTTGCTTAACCTTAAGGGAAACAAGCGATAAATGCTGAAGTAGATTAGAGGTCTAGTTTCATTTTACTTAAACCGCTATAGGGAAGTAGGGGGGGGGGGGGGGGAGGTAGAGGTGTACTGTAAAAGGGTTTAGTGGGTAAACTTGGGAAGAATGAGAGATGTGGTTCGTCTTGATTGGCAATTCACGAAGTGTATAATAAAAGGGTATTTTTTGGCGGAAGGATTAACTCGGGATTTCTTTTAACTTATGGATATAAATGGCAATTAATGAACTACGGTTTGGCTTTCTTCTGAATTTCTAATTGGATAATATATAGTGAAATCCAATAAAATATCTAACAACCAGATAATGAAAATTAATGAGCTAAAAATGGACTTAGTTTCAAACCACCAATCAAAATGTAATGAGGGTCTATAAAATCCCACAAAACTCTAAATCAAATTATTGTAAACAAACCGAATACAATGGGAGAAAGCTTATTTACAAACGTGAGTATTACTGATCTGCCCATAGCGTCCTTTGATGAATATCGACGAAAGGGGAAATTTTTGGACTTAATCATCGAAGTAATTAACTTTTAATTAACTTAATCCCTTAGACGGAAGATAAGGAAGAACTCAAAGCTCATCGAGTAGTTCTCTGGTCGCAATTTCCAGCAATTGAATCTACTCTGCCAGATGAAACGAAAGCCAAAGTCAAGTGGAATCGTTTTCATTCTAGGTATATCTAAATATATAATTGCTAATCTTTCAGTATTGTAAATACAATGCTTGACTATGCTTATACGGGGAAAATTCGAATCAGTCTTGCTAATGCTTCACATTTGTACTTACTTGCTCACAATCTCGGATGTTCAAAAGTGATCTCCTGGTGCAGTGATGTCCTCAAGGAAAGGTACTTCATTTTGATGCTAAAGCCAAACATTTTCAATAGCTTATCTTCTCAGAATTTGGAGCAAGTATGGTCGATTGCAAATGTGACTTCCAACAAAGACCTCATCATCACTTGTATACCTCTAATTGCCACAAAATTCGAAAAGATACGAGATAGTTATCGATTTCTTGCCTATACAGAACCACTGAATCTTGAAAGGGTAATCAATGATCCCCGTTGTGGGGAAATAACTGAAGATGATAAGGTGAGAATACTAGCATTGTGGGCCAATACAGCACTAAGTGTTACTGACAAAGAAGAAAGAAACCATGAGATTAAGCAATTATTGGCGAAAATTGACATCGAACAACTCTCAAGAGAGTATCTTATAGAACTTGTTACTGGCGAATCGAATGTTGAAGTACCGAAGGAATTCAGGTGAGCTTTAGCTTGAAGTTACAATATTGACCTATTCTTATTTCACAGAACAATATTACTAGGCCTGTGGAAAAAGATTAATCCACTTTCTGAAGGCTGCTTGACATCTCCGAGAAATGTGCCAAGGTGGGTTTCGAGGATTATTAAAGATTGTTTATAGAGAATAGTGAAACCTTCTTTTCCAGCTTTAAGAAGGCAGAATGAAGTAGATGTGGTTGGTGGAATAGTCAGGAGTCATTAAACTAGCGCACAACAGATTTCGTAAAACCTAAGCACAAATATTAGATACTTTGGAAAAATCGATAAACCTTCTAGTTTTCACTTAATGATTCATATGCATAACTAGGCCAAATCATTAACTGGTTTAAGGTAAGAGTCATACCCAGACAGTTAACCAACTCATACCCATATATTTGTCATTTTGATATAAATTAAAAATTTTAGAAGCGCAACGAAGCGCCAATAATCATGGATACTAGCCATAGGAAGATACCGAAATCTTGAAAGGGTCGGTTCAGTTGGCAATAATCCGTTAGTTATTCAGGAAAATGCCTTTTAAGCAATCATAAACACTAGCTCTAAAGAACTGTCGCCCTGTACTTTGCTTCATGTTTTGCAGCTTCAGTGAAAGATTACTGATCTATGCCCTTGATGAAGGATCAGAGTATGGAGTGTTGATGACTGTTCCAGAAATGCAGACTGTTAGAGCCACTCGATACTGTATTCCCTACAGACCGGATACTGCTATTGTTATTTTGAAGGGTAAGTTGGTTATGAAAGGGCTACTAAAGTCTTTGATCCCCTCTAAATCATCCTATCATTACTGGCATGGCTATGCCGAAGGTCATCTTTTTGGAGTTAAGTTATTTCATCATAGATTCTTTCAATCATTACACCATTCTTCAATAGAAATGTGGTCATTCTTTCTTCAAAAATCCCCTCCCCCTTTACTTTAACTTTGCAGGTGACATTTACATAATCGGCGGGAAGGATAATGATAAAAAATCAGTGGCAAAGGTTCAGAAAATTAATTCACACAACGGCCGTGTATCAAAAGTCGCTCCCTTGGGACAATCTCGATTTGGGGCATCGGCTGTTGCTTATGAAAATTCCATTAAGGTTTTTGGTGGTTATGATGGGAGATCTATACTCTCCTCTTGTGAAAAATATGATACGACACTTGACAGGTGGGCCAAATTCTACACATATATTACATTTTCGCCAACGTGGGTAATATGGTAATATTTATTTATTAATATCAAATGGCAGGCGTTTTGATAGTTACCATTAGCCCTTTTTATTGACTTCAGGCTTCACAGAGGGGAAGGAACATCAAAGTGGGAAAAGTCGAAAGGGGGGGGGGAACAGAAGAGAGTTTTAAAGAAGTAAAAGAGACAGACACAGAGGTAGAAAAAAGGTGTCGAATTTGACACACAGTGGAGTGACGGTAGTTTGAATTCAGAAGTCAACTGCTGATTTATCGACTTTTTGTTGTTTGAGTATACATTGCCTAGGTGCACCACGTGGAGGTAAGTCTATCGCACACCACAATATGGCAACATGGGATTTAGGGAAAGTGGGTGCTTAAATTTATCATCTTCCAGTTCAATCTAAAGGCACATCAGAACAAAATAGACGGACTGTTTTCAAGCTATATCTATCTTTTTATACCGCGACAAAATTTACATTGTATTTGTGATAAAATGGACGTATCTATTTTTAACTTAAATAATGTACATTTAGTAGTAATGACCTTCATAATAAATACATAAAATCAGATTACAATTTGAAGACAAACATTTTCGTGGCAGAACAGGACAAAGAAAGAATCAATAATCAAACAATGTTCTCTCGAGTATGGGCTTCTATATTTAATTTTACAAAAGAATGCTTAAAGAAAGTCTGATGAATCTTTGAAGGCTTTAAATTCTATGCATTCTTCATAGGGGATCTTATGAAATTCCATAATGAAATGGCTTTTTTTGGATAACTGCACATTAATTCCTACAAATACAAATTGGGAATCGATCAAGAATTCGCATCGCTACAATATGGAGGGCATAACAAGTTACTTTTCCTGAAGAAAATGTGTACTTGGTCTTATAAAACCATTTAACAGGAACGGTAGTTAAGTACACAGGACCAGAATATACAAAACTAATCAATATCAGAAAATGTTTTACAACAGACGGCCTATAAATATTCGATTTTCTAGATGGACACCTCTCCCAAATATGCCAACACCTCGATACGGAACTGGAGCAGTTCATGTACCCATTGCTGGTGACTTAGTTCTTGGAGGTTCTGATAGACGCGGCGACACCGGGCCATATCTACGGACTGCTGAGATATTTTTGAATGGAGCATTAGGAGAGGAACTCAACCAAACTTGGCAACAGATAACTCCAATGTTAAAACCCCGATTCTGTCCCGCAGCTATCTTTTTTGAAGATTCTGTTTATGTTACCAAAGGAGCCAACGATTCTGTTGAAGCATTATCCCTGGGCTCTTCTCAGTGGACTCTCATTTCCGAATGTCCGACTATGAATTCATCACCTTATTCAATGGCGATTTTAGATGGAAATCTCCTCCTTGCATGTAAGATTAAATTTCTAAGAATCAGCGTAATAAGCCATTTCTCCTCTTCTCATGAAATCACTTCTCAGAAACATACCTCATTTTTAGTTCATAAATAGTGAATGTTTGATTTTCTCAATGAATTTTTGCTACTATAACTTCATTTATTTAGCTGATTCTGGAATCATATATGAAATGAAAGCGTTCAGAGCAACAAGTGTAAGCAAAAATTGTTTAAATGAATTCTTAAAATAAATTTAATTGTATTTTTTAATATTTATTTTAGGAGAGCAATGAATTAGAATATGAATGGTTCCAAGTGTGTGAATTGCCACACATTTGTAATGTAACATTACTGGTCACTAAATAAAATCACTGACACAAAATGGCCCTGACTAAGTCTTAAAATTCGCTCATAATTACCTGGGCTACCTTTGAAGTATCGAATAAACAAAACGAATGTAGTAAATAGAGCTTATTACAAGGTGTGGTCAACAGCAACTTTTGCGTGAATATTTATTTATTTAAAATGGAAGGCGTTTTGATAGTTATCATTAGCACTTTAGCCGACTTCGGGCTTCACAGAGGGAAGGAGGAAGAGAAACATCAAAGTGACAAAAGTCAAGAGGGGTTACGGAATAACGGTCCACAGATATAAAAGAGACAGACAGACATAAAGGCAGAGAAAAGGTAAGATGGGTACTGTGGAAATGGTCGAATATGACACAGTTGAATATGAAGTTAGAAGTCACCTGTTGATTAATAGACTTTATTGCCGTACGAGTATACGTTGCCCTGGGGGCACCACGTGGAGGTAAGTCTATCGCACACTCCACTTTGCGTGAATATTAGTCACTGATTGGTCGTTGTATCAAGTGCTGTGGAGATTATTCAAGCGCTTTCGAGATTAAGTTGTTTGGGTCGCGGGGCAAAAATTGTTACTTTTTTATTAATATCAAATGGCAGGCGTTGTGAAAGTTCTCATTAGCCCTTTTGTCGACTTCAGGATTCACCGAGTGGAGGAACATCAAAGTGAGAAAAATTCGAGAGGGGGCACAGAAGAGTGATTCACATATGTGAAAGAGTCAGACAGACACAAAGGTAGGTAAAAAGGTTATATGAGTACAGTAGAAGTGATCGAATATGGCATACAGTGGGGTCAAGAAGGCTTGAAGTCAGAGGTCAACTGCCGGCTTATGGAACTTTGCCTTATGGACATACATTTCCAGTTTGCAACACTTGTAGGTAAAACCAAAAGTTAGATATAATATTTTAAAAACCGACAAACCAAATGTTCGATTTCTTTTGAATAGGCGCCTTATTGATTCCGAAAATGCTCTTGCAGTTTTAATGCAGCGGTTTTTAATTGAATGAAGAAAATGACTCAAATTTTCATAAAACGTTAATGAAATGTGTAATTAAATTCATTTAACGGGGCCTATAAATCATTTTTGACTTTTTAATAAATCCTAAAATAAAATTTAACTGATTTGTCGATATGCCAGTAAATCTCTTCTTTTATGGTTTTACTTTTTAATGAATCGAGAGGCGCAAATCGTCTCATTAAGGTTTCTCGAGGTTCATAAAAGTATTGTGTTGTTGTATCGAAGTATAGTCTATGATCAAATAACTGTATTTGTCAAAAAAATATTCAATAGGTATTGTGACTCGAAACGGAAGCACTAAAAATACATTGCGTTGGTTAGAGAATTATCCCTGAGAATTAAGAAAATTAGAAAATGGGTTGAGAAGCACCAAAAAGTGAATGCTGAAGAAAGCGATCACCTTGTCATAATTACCACGATCATCATTTTTTCAGCCTTTGGTTTCGGCTTAGCTTGTCGCATGTTTTAATTAACTGTCAGTGTACGTGCCATATCTGCTGGTTCTTCTATTGATTTATGGAGTAATCGCCTTCAACGTCCTCAATGGTGGCCTACGAGGCTTCGACAAACATTATATTTTATCGGTTAGTCAGTGAATTAAATGAACCCCTGAAACGATATATTCCCTCTTCACGACCTCTAAAATATACTTGAGCAAACGCATGGTCATTTTCAGTAAATGCATTGATTGATAGGATATAAATCAAAGTTAGATAAAGTGTTCGACGGTACAGAAAGCTCAATAAACACTCTCAAAAATCAACCATTCTAAGGCACTATACCCATTCCATTTCGGAAAAGATTTTGGCTTCGATAATAAAGGGTTAGATAGCAATTTCAATAGAATTACAGTAGAGACAGTGAAGTGATACTCTACTAACTATTTGCAATTGTTCACAGAAAGGTAAATAATGGATTTGGGCTATTGAAAAGGTCATGGTTTCTCCTGTGCCACGATCAACAAGGATTTCCAGTGAGCAATTTTATGTACCATTTATCAGTAAGTCAACGCCAACAGTGGATTCAACGAGCTTCTCTGTGGAGAATTCGTTGGAACAAGCAATGCAAACTACTATTGAAGTTGAGTAGTGAAGAAGCACAAATCTCGAATCCCGTGAGCAAAATCGCTTCCACCTTTTCCAAACTATTTCCTCACCAATAGCACTATGCACACATTTATTTAAGTCTTTTTAATTTTTCGTTAGATTATAACTAGCAAAGGTTGGGGTGTGTGATAGACTTACCTCTACTTGGTGCACCCTGGGCAACGTATACTCATACGACAAAAGTTTATCGAACCGACAGTTGACTTCAAACTACCATGACCCCACTGTATGTCATATTCGACTACTTTCACAGTACTCATCCCACCTTTTTTCCACCTTATCTCCCTTCGTCTTTGATACACTCTTCTGCCCACCCCCTCTTGAATGTTTTACACTTTGATGTTCCATCCCCTCTTTGAAGCCTGAAGTCAACTAAAGGGTTAATGATAACCATCATAACGCCTGCCATTTGATATAATAATAATAACTAGCAAAGGAGATTTAAAAACTCCAAATGCATGGAATGAGCAGATTGATCCGTTTGTATTGTCAAATTTGATTGTATTACAACGTTGACCAGACAAACAAACCTTGATTTCTGTAGTTACCGAATCCAAGTCAAGAGAAGTGATCTTAAAACCTTCATGAATTAGTCAGCGTCAGTACCCTATCGCAATTTACTAAGATGTAATTGCTTCAAACCAGAATTNTATATATATATATATATATATATATATATATATATATATATATATATGTTGCATTCTGGAATATGAAGTCTGGTGAATAATCAACACTTTGATGGTCTGGATATACTGTTCAGAACATGTCCTTCCTTGAAGCCTTCAAATAATCTCAAGATCTTCCCTGGAAGTTGTATTCCATCGCTTCATTGACTATTTAATGATTGAATAGAATGCACTTTGATAGAGTCCGACTTTCGTATTTTTGTCAACACCACAAGAAATTGCATTTTAGTTCATGATAAACTCAAATTACCAGAATGGCTCTCATAAATAGGCAAGTATAGTTTCCGGATTTATTCCCTTTCAAATTTTGTCTGCTTAATTCATTGAATTCGTAGGGACTTTCGCACTAGTTTTTTTTGATAAAACGGAACTAACAAAATGTTTATTTAACCGATATTTTTTTAATATTTTTCCACTGTGATATGCGGTATTTTGCTGACAGACTGCACAACCTCAACCTAACAGATTAGTTTGTGGGCATTGTTATTGCAATAGTTTCTCATGAGGGGGTCATAGAATTCCTCCATTAGTCTATCTTATTTAACTAGAAATAGATCTTAACTATTATCAAACGCCAACCAAACTTTACTGTCATTTCAAAAAATTGCGCACATAATTATCTGTTAACTGCGAAAGGTACTATTAATGTCCCACAAGTTCACGGGCGAGTGAATTATGGTGAGTTGTGTGCCTTTACTCGCCTTCAGCTTTGGAAATCATTCGATATATAGATCAAGTGACACCAATCAACCACAGGATCAAATCAATCGATCGTCGAGTTATGAGTAAAGGCGATATGATCTCACCCATGAACCTGAGGGTCAAATTATGAAGATTGAGCATTAATATAAAGGTATGACTTTTGGCATTCTTACTTTAATTGCTTGAACTCCAAAATGGGATATCTTCCACGCCTTTGAAAATTAATTTACGCCTTATGACCTACAAGAACAATCACCTACATTTGATTCAATCTCACATATTAGGGGTGTGCGATAGACTTACCACCACGTGGTGCACCCTGGGCAACGTATACTCATCATACGGCAAAAAAGTCTATTAACCGGCAGTTGACTTCTCACTTCAAACTACCACGACCCCCCTGTATGTCATATTCCACCACTTTCACAGTACTCACTTTACCTTTTTCTCTACCTTTGTGCCTGTCTGTGAATCGCTCTTCTGTTCCCCACCCGTCGACTTTCTGCTACTTTGATGAACCTACCCTTTCTGAAGCCCGAAGTCAGCTAAATGTCTAATGATAGCTAACAAAACGCCTGCCATTTGAAATAAATAAATCTCACTTATTAAAGCGAAATGAGGAACGTCGCATTTGAAAGTGAACTAAATTTTACTGGAAAGATCAANCACCTTTTCCAAACTATTTCCTCACCAATAGCACTATGCACACATTTATTTAAGTCTTTTTAATTTTTCGTTAGATTATAACTAGCAAAGGTTGGGGTGTGTGATAGACTTACCTCTACTTGGTGCACCCTGGGCAACGTATACTCATACGACAAAAGTTTATCGAACCGACAGTTGACTTCAAACTACCATGACCCCACTGTATGTCATATTCGACTACTTTCACAGTACTCATCCCACCTTTTTTCCACCTTATCTCCCTTCGTCTTTGATACACTCTTCTGCCCACCCCCTCTTGAATGTTTTACACTTTGATGTTCCATCCCCTCTTTGAAGCCTGAAGTCAACTAAAGGGTTAATGATAACCATCATAACGCCTGCCATTTGATATAATAATAATAACTAGCAAAGGAGATTTAAAAACTCCAAATGCATGGAATGAGCAGATTGATCCGTTTGTATTGTCAAATTTGATTGTATTACAACGTTGACCAGACAAACAAACCTTGATTTCTGTAGTTACCGAATCCAAGTCAAGAGAAGTGATCTTAAAACCTTCATGAATTAGTCAGCGTCAGTACCCTATCGCAATTTACTAAGATGTAATTGCTTCAAACCAGAATTTCTCTGAAATCTTCTGTGTTTTATTCTCAACGCATATAAGTGTAAATAAGAGCAGAGAAAAGCGTAGTCTAGTGTAAAACGAATATTCGGTATAAGTAGCCTTCTACATGGAATCCAAGTTGACCTCATGGGAGGAGAGGGAGTGTTTAGTTTCGGTCACTTAATGTTAAAATCTATTGGCTGAGCTCCAGGAGCCTAGAACTACACTCTATTATCCGTGTTTAAGATAGCATTGCTTTGTCAATAGCTATAGTGAATTAGGTATCACAAGACTCGCTATCATACAACCCCTGCCTGAGATTGAGTGGTTTATAAGAATAGATATTTGAGCATGACCAAGTAATAGTAAACGTGAATGGGCTTTTTACGGGTAGCAAGTTGTTCCGATATGCAACGACAACTAATTCCACTGAGTTACAAGTTGAGCACTGCATCGCTGGCATAATTTTAATTTTCTTGTGTGTTCGATATTTACTAAGAGGGTCGGGGAGGGGCGGAGCCGGGGGGAGGGAGTGATGGAGTGTCCACATTCCAAAATTCAAAATTTCACGATTTGCATCCTGGATTGCACAGATGCTCGTCAACTATGGTCGGCGGGATTATTTAATCGAAAAAAATTTGTCTTTCTCACAAACTTGAGAGTCTTCTAAAGGTTAAAAGGCAAATGTTTTCAAAAGTCATTCCGCAGCATATTAATTATGAAATTCGGCAAACGTGAGTATTAAATATAAGACTAAATAAGAAGAATTTAGTGAATCAGATATGGTTCCCACCGATCTCTAGAAACCTTCAATGTAAGTGGTTTTAACATATACGAGTGTTCATTTTACAAAATCCTAAAGACACTTTCCACAAAATGTTTATCAGAAGTCGATTTCGCATCGTAAATATCCTAAGTCCAGTCGATATTTATTTACTTGGATAAATAAGTGACCTGGTAATATTCAAAATAAAATGGATATTGGCCGGGAAGAAGTAGTAACCAAAATGTCATACGTATCGAAGAAGACGAAACCTGAAACGAGTACGTTCCACTCTTGAAGGTGGTACTCACTAAGAAGTTCAAATTAGGAATAGTAAATCTTCGCGAAATTTAAATCATAAATTTTGGTCGGATGGTGGGAGAGTTTAAAACCGTCTTTTAGCTTTTGCGTTGGATTAGACATTAATTGTTCAACAGTTTTGCTTACTGAAGACTTTCAAAAAACTGCAAACAGATATGGTGCAGTCCACTACATGAATAAAATGGATTAAGTGCCCCCTCCCCCTAATGACACGAGAGTTATTCTTTTACACTCTTAAAAATGGGTTCATCAAGGTGAGTGAATATGTGGAGTAATTCCTTAATTTCTAACAGTATCAATTTGATGAAAAGCTCTCGAGCAGAAGAGAACCAATTCATTGTCTTGGATACAATCACTTTTGGCGCTCAATGAATGGTGAATATCTGGTGCAACCGACTGATAAACTAATTGGTTGTGGCAGACTTCAGGCCATTTTGAATATTTTCTTCAAGATAAAGGGCAACTTCAGCTTTGATGCCCGCAAGAAAATACAGAGGAGAAATGAAAAGAGTCACTTCCCTCGTTTCACTATACTTTGAGTAACCACTTTTAATATATTTAATAAGGGGTGTGCGATAGACTTACCTCCACGTGGTGCACCCTGGGAAACGTATACTCATACGCCAAAAAAGTCGATTAATCGGCAGTTGACTTCTGACTTTAAACTACCATGACCCCACTGTATGTCATATTCGACCACTTTCACGGTACTCACCTCACCTTTTTTCTACCTTTGTGTCTGTCTCTTTTGCATCTTTGAAACACACTTCTGTTCCCCCCTTTCAACCTTTTTCACTTTGATGTTCCTTCCCCTCTGTGAAGTCTGAAATCAACTAAAGGGCAAATGATAACCATCAAAACGCCTGCCATTTGATATAACTATAACTATTAAAGTGGGAAATAAAACCACCGGATTAACACAATGGAGTTCAACCTCTTTCTTTACGACTAATTACCATTGCAACTTTAATCGTGCTGACAGATAGTCAGAGGCAGAGGGAAAGTATCACATTCGTGGTATAAATGAAAAATGACAATCAATATGCTGTAACATGGATTGAATTAAGAATTCCGTAAATTATGTATTAGCATTGGAGTTTTTCTTCAATGGTGAACAATGTTAATTTCATGCAATGTTGAAAATTCATATTTCAGACTTTTTTACATTTTACTTCGAAAAGAGGGTTTTATGATTCTTTTTAATTTTTCAAACTTGTTCTGTAAATTTTTGATTTC
>UZAE01013515.1:0-21660 GCA_900617975.1 Rodentolepis nana | reverse complement strand
GGGGAGGGGGGAGGGGGAGGGGAGGTGGGGACAGTAATATCGGGTTACATTTGGATCGATTAGATATCAGAGTCGACTGGCTACTATTACCGGAGACAATATGACGCAGCGGGTATGTAGCACCAAGGTATTATTTGGTTGTTATGAAAATGTTAAGACATTTAGATAAGATAAACAAAAGGTGACACAGTAGGCGCCAGACAGGGAATAAGAGCAGATTTTCCCGTTGATTCAATGTATGAAGAGGATAGAAATGAGGAATTGGGTCTGTTTTATAACGCTATGACGAATCCGCCCTTTTAATGTGGCGTTGTGGAAAACTAAATCTTACCAAAGGAGTATATATGCTGTTTTAGTCTAGGGAAAAGAAGATCGACAAAAAAACTAAATCTTAATTATCCGCGATAATACTTTTATGCTACATTATTATTTGTGGAAAAGTATAAATTATTCCTCTTTAAGTGGAATGAGTATATGGTGGATGCTTTAAGTTCTTTTTTGAGTAAATTGCTTGAATTTTGCCCAATTCCATAGTAATATTAAGTAAGGGGAATTGTGGCTATTTTGAGACAGGTTATAATGTTCACCGTATCTACTAATCTCTTCCTAGAAATCCAAATTCGTTCAATATAGTTCAAGTCTCAATGCAATCACACATTTAAGGAAAACCAATGATAAATTGACGTTACAAGTAATCGATATTGGTGAATCATAAATCGAGGAACAGGACAAAGTGGGATTTGCCAACTCCCTTTCTATTTCAAATGGAAGAGGATGAAAAGTTGGTGAACAAACTAGGCTATTTTGAAGCCAACTCGGTTAAAACTGTTTTAACCTATATATAATCATTATTCACGCATCGTCATGGCGATTACTTGATAAATTTATGAACTCTTTTGGATGTCAATCACGCAGGTGAGATAGAAAACCAGATGCCAGTTAGGCCTAAGTGTGAATGTTAATTCCAATCACCTTAGATTAAGTATTTTCATAAAGATATCAATGACCAAATATTCCTGATAAGGGGTGTTCGATAGACTTACCTTCATGTGGTGCACCCTGGGCAACGTATACTCATACGGAAAAAATAAAGTCTATAAACCGGCAGTTGAATTTTGACTTCAAACTCCCATGATCCGGCCGTATGTCATATGGGAACACTCTCACCGCACTCATATTACCTTTGCTCTGCCTCTGTGTTTGTCTGCCTCCTTTACATCTGTAAATCATTGTTTTGTCCCCCACCCCTCCTCTCGACTTTTTCTCACTTTGATGTTCCTCCTCCTCTCAGTGAAGCCCGAAGTCAGCTAAAGGGCTAATGATAACTCTCATAAAGTCTCCCACTTGAAATAAATAATATTCCTGTTGTTACATAGAATCGAGAGGTGCTAACGCTGCGTTAAGCAAGACTATGAAAAACGTTTCCAAAAATGAGAAACAGAAGCATATTGACAAGACAAACAAGGAACTTAGCGACACTTGGTAGTCGTAGTTTGGTAAATTGCCTCCTTCTTTCTAACCATTTCCCTTAGCATAGCATCTCTTGCACAAATGTCTTAAGTGCAACGTATCTTCTGAATAATTAAAGGTATATAACACCAAGCGTTTGTGATCCAAAGAGTTAGAAAGCAATTATGTGAATGCGTTAGACTAATTCTTTGAGAAATGCTATCGAACACCTAGGAGCGTGGTTATCAGAAGACAGGTTTATTAAAATGGCATCATTAAATACTTGAAGTAAATATTTATTCAATGAGCTAAAAATACCGTGCAGTGAATTCAACCCCTGAACACAGGCTCCAAATCTTGAATTCCAATATTTGAAGCACTACGTAGATAAGTAATTCCACAGTTAAACATTTTGAAATCAAAAATAAAATAAACTCGAAACAAAATTAGAAACTCAGTGATCACATTCAGCTAATTCCCCACGTCATAGCAAATAGTGTACTTTAAGCACCCCCTCAGTTCTGTGAAATATTAAAATTCTCAAAACCAACTGAACTGCTTAAAACTATTGGAGCCAATCGGGGCCTTTCAAACCCATTTTCACATTAACACATGGAAGCAATTAAGCACAATCAATGCAAATCTAGTAAAGGCATCATTGAAACCCGAAGTGTTAAAATACAGAGGTAATTTGAGATAATCTTTCACGCCAAGAATGTTGACAAACGGACGTAGTCTGTCAACAGGTGAGACCGATTTCGCAACACGGTTTTACCTATTTGCTTCGAATTTTCGACAGATTTCCTATAGGTACGTTAGAATTTTTTAAATCTCTAAGGGAGTGGAGTATTTTTTTGATGCTGATGCATTCGGTCAACTGAAGAATAAACGTCTCCTACAGGTATCTTAAAGAAAAACGCAAATTTTGCTCCACATAACTTCAGGGAAGTGTCTTAAGAGTCAAAAAGACGAACACTACTGCCAATTTCTCAACTATTATTGACAAATACACTATGCCAAATTAATTTTACGCTCAAATGCCTGTGTCGATCGCATGCTATCGGGGACATATCACTCCTCTGTGTTAAATGTCAACTTTTAACACATTATTTATTGATTTTTACTTCACTCTGCCTGGGGTGTGCGACAGACTTACCTCGACGTGGTGCACCCTGGGCAACGTTTTCTCATACGGCTAAAAGTCTATTAACCCGCAGTTAACTTCTGACTTCAAACTACCATCACCCCCACTGTATGTCATATTTGACAACTTCCACAGTAATCACCTCACCTTTGCTCAACCTTTGTGTCTGTCTCTTACATCTTCGAAACACTCTTCTGTTCCCCCCCCCTCTCGACTTTTTTTCAATTTTATGTTCCTTCCCCTCTGTGAAGCCTGAAGTCAACCAAAGGGCTAATGATAACCATCGAGACGCCTGCCATTTGATATAAATAACTTCACTCTGCCTTGTAATTGGGCCAGTGAATGTGTTTTTTCATTGTACTTATCGCGGTTCCCATGCCCACTGTGATCCGCGCTCACTCGATCTCTCGCCGCATACATCCCCCCCATCGCTGTTATACACTGCAATTAGGACAACAATCAAATCTTGAATTGCTAATTTGAAAAGACCGATCATCCTACATTCAACTGACTCAAGTCACTGGAACTTGGGTCTAGAGAAGTGCTATCAAAAAGTCACTATTTCTCGATTGGTCCACTCTTTCAAATACACTAGAATTATTTGCATATTCACAATTCCTGACAACCTCGAAAAAAGTTTAAGTGCACTTACCATCAGCAGTTCGAAAGAATGAGAGTGAGGATAGTGGACTGCGTCCGTGTCGATTCTGAGCACTCATAAGAAGGAAATATGGCTGTCCGGTTCGAAGATGATGCACCACGGTGGAGTTTTGACCNGACTTCTGACTTCAAACTACCATCACCTCACTGTATATCATATACGACTGCTTCCACAGCACTCATCTCACCTTTTTTCTACTTTTGTGTTTGTCTCTTACATCTTTGAAACACTCTTCTGTTCCCCCCTCCCTCTCGACTTTTTTTCAATTTGATGTTCCTTCCCCTCTGTGAAGTCTGAAGTCAACTAAAGGGCTAATGATAACCATCAAGACGCCTGCCATTTGATATAAATAAATAAATATTTCAGCGTCATTCCATACTCCCATTCAACTCCCCTTTCCATTATTAAATTAATCATTAGTCAATCTTGCAACCCCACATGTTCAGTTTCTAAACCGTAAGTAGAAGTTCCAATTCTTATCAATGTTGTAATTTGAAAATAATGCAAGCTTTTCTCCTATTTCATTCCATATAATAATACCCGACAATAATAGTACTTTTTTTTCAAAATCGACTCATAATAAAAGCTGCAGTCTGTTATAAAACACACCAATTCAAATTCGAATACGGAGGCACGATTTCTTAGGAATTATTGCGCTACGTGCTTAGCGAGCCTAGTTATTTAGTCAAATATAACCCTGCACGTAAACAGATGTACAGCTTGGTTCGTCTAGAATAGCATATAATGATCTGTCGTAAATTTAGATAAACTGAAAGTTCAACTGAGTAAAATATAGTCTTGAAATATAATAAATTCATGGAGCGTTTAAGTCATTCTAAAGTAGCAGATTTAGGCGTTCGCCGCTAAACCAGTCACCAATCGGAAAATCGATATTTTATAATTCAATAATCACTCAAATCCCGAGGCCAAAACGATAGAAGACCTGCAGGGAAGAATAAACAAAAGTTGCTCGTAGAAATTCGTGTAGATGGAGAATGGATGATCATGATGGACTTGGTTAGCCAATAACCGAAGTGCAAGTGCATATCTGCATGCGAGCACAAAAATCCATTGATCGATGATCAAGTGAGCCTGGGATGAGGTAGTTATTAATCTGGGGATGCGTAATTGACTTACCTCCACGTGGTGCACTCAGGGCAACGTCTACACATACAGCAAAAAAAGTCTACAAATCGACAGTTGACTTTTGACCTCAAGCTACAATGGCCACTTCCACAGTACTCATCTCTCTTTTTTCCCTGTCTTTGTGTCTGTCTGTCTGTCTGTCTGTCTCTTTTACATCTTTGGATCTCTCCTCTGCTCCCTCTCAAATTTTTCTCACTTTGATGTTCCTCCCCTCTGTGAAGCCTGAAGTCAGCTAAAGGGCTAATGATAACTACCAAAATGCCTGCCATTAGATATAAATAAATAATCAAGTGAACCTGGGATGAGGCCTCAGCTCAAGGGTCCTAATAATATACGATTTCCTTTCCCAAGGCACTTTAAGTCTAGACACATGAATGGCCATGGTAATCAGGCATTTCATGGCCAATCTTGAAACGAAATGCACACCCATTTCCTAATAATTCCTTGAAATAAATTGACCAATCGTTAGAAAGGAGAAATGAACCACGTTATGCATATTCTTCATTAACATTTCAGCAAGGGGACAACTATATTAACTATAATTTGTTTCTTCTTCGCCAATTGTGAGATTTTAAAAGATATATGTGTGGAAAGATTGTAACCATGGCAAAAACTCCTAAGTTTAAGTCATAGGTAGGTATTGAAATAAGGAATAAGGTAACGATGTATGGGCATCAAGAGTCCTAATTCCTATTCTCATAGGAAGTAATGTTGCAAAACAATGCTTTGCTTTTCAAATCTCAATTGATTTACATAAGAATATAACAAAGATATTCACATCTCGTAGGAGGCGTATTAACCTTCGTGATTGACAACTCCGACTGGCGCTATTTGTGTCCAATAGCAGCCATGAGTAGGTGGTTAGTATGAATTACTCCATATCTCCATACAATTTAAAATTGAAGAATCAAAAGAAAACTGCCATCTCTAACCTACATTAATGAATATGTGTTTAAGAAGGAGAGAAAAACTAACAGTACCAAAGCAAATGACTTTCAGGGTGATTCACCTGTATAAATAACTGCACCGAAATGGAACGGATAGAGACTTAGATACAGGATAATTGTGCTGGACAATTGTGAGAGAAAGTTATTCCTCATCTCATAGGCCTGTCGCTTTGAGTGTTGATGAGAGTTGACACTTGCTGCACCTGCCAACACTTGTCAATACATGTAATCCCATCATTTTGAACCCAAGTGAACGGAGCAGTAAATGTGCAACCGTATCCGACATCAAGTTCACACACAACCTTCCACACGCACACACACAGAAAGAGAAATTTCCTGGGACGCGTCACTTGACTGCGAATGAAATATATGAAATATAGTTGACAAAAAAGGTGATCTAAACAAAGCAAGCAGTGCTTTTGCTTCCACCTTTCATGGAAAATGTAGGATTGTTTGCTGGAATTAGGGCAATTGGTCACATAGTCCAAGGGAGAGATGGAGGTTACCAGAGCATGAGTTCTTCTTCCTGAAGTTCTTTTGACTCATTACGCACCTATGTTCACCTATTTTGATCAGTTTGATCATAATAGTTTTAAAGGGAACTTTCTAAAAACCTCCCGCAACTGTCTTGCCTTGTGTTTATACCAATCATTAGGTGCACAGCAGCGTGAACTAAGCCTTGGGACTTTTGGCATTGCAAAATGGAAATATTATCCGTTGCCACAAAGGAGTGAGCATTTCAGGTCGCAAATTTTCACTTTTTTTATATTTTTTTACTGTCAAAATAAAGTTAAATGATGTTATCTGATGTGATGCAATAAACTAGCGTGAGCATGAATTGTCCCGCCTTGAAAAACGCCATGAGATCTGCTCAGCAATTGAGTTCTGGCTACCCTCAAAAAGTGAGGTGATCTAACTCCCTTCATCTTGCAGGATCAATTTTTAAATAAATCTTGTACTATTTTGAAGTGATGTGTCCTGAAATAGTAGCAAGTATGAGGGATGATATCTTGGCTAGATTATTCAAAAAAGTCATTAGATCACCATAAGAGACTAACTCCACTCATTGCAAACAAAGAGAAAGGTTTATTGAAATGGGCTTCCACTCCAAAATACCACAAATAAACAAGAGGATGACTGAAAAAAGGACATTGTTCGACATTGCTGTGGGTTAAAATAACATATTTATTTATATCAAATGGCAAGCTTAATGATAGTTATCATTAGCCCTTTTGTTGACTTCGGGATTCACAGAGGGGAGGAGCTTCAAAGTAAGAAGAAGTCGATTCACAGATGTAAAAGAGACAGTCACAAAGGTGAAGAAAATGGTAAGATGAGTACTGTTGAAGTGGTCAAAGATGGCATAGAGATGGGTCATGGTAGCTTGAAGTCAACTGTCTGTTTATAGACTTTTTTGTCGTATGAATATACGTTTTCCAGGGTGCACCACGTGGAGGATTATAATAAAATAATAAATGGGAGTTGAAGCATGTGTGTTTTAAGAGAATTTTGTAAAAGGTGGAATAGGTGAGCTAAAAGAGGAAAAAAAGTACCTTCAAGAGGTCACTGGAAATCTCTGAGCTCCAACCACACATTCGTACAACACAATGTGATTTAAAGCAAAGATTGAAGGCAAATAATCCCTAACACTTCTAACTCCCCGAGATTCGCGTCAAAAGAACGAAAATTCACCCCCCCCCTCCCTCTCCCCCCCTCTCCTCCCCCTCTCCTCCCTCCATAATAAAAACACAAACCAAACTAAATTGAAGCAAACTTGAACCCTCCAATCTCTCTCTCCCTCTCTCTCACCCTCTCTCCCCCCACTTGCATTCAGATCTCACTTCACCCTTAGAATAGGCAGCAATTCAAAAAAGCTCAACCACATCTCGCCACTTTAATGGAAATCCAAGACGAAAGAAGACAGAAAAATCGCTTTCCACTCCTTCCTTTTTTTGACTTTGACTGATAGAGGGAGGGAGGGAGGGAGGCGGACTTGGTTTTTCCCTCATTCAAAACGTATTTTTTTAGCACAAAATCCGGTGAGCAGAAAAATTGACATTTTATCACACTCACCTGTCAATCTTGCTTGCTCAATTATAAAATGGCAATTTTAACCGACCTGAATTCAGCCAGCACCAGCACTCTGTTGGGTGCCAAATGAGGGGACAAAAAAGCTAATTAAAACAACGAGACAAGTGACTAGCAAGGTAATTGACCAAATGTTTACACTACAACATCTATTTTTTTTTTGAATTCCTTGCTTGTCTCATGAGGCCGGTAATGGCTATGAAACGATTTACTTAAATTAAGACAATCAACAGGCTTTGAATTTTTCGGGGTATGAGATAGTTAGGTGTTACAATGCCAATTATATCCCTCTAAAAGAGAACGTGAACAAAAACTTTATCCTTTCATAATTCAAGCAAAGGAAGACTCCCAGTATTCGGGCTCTATTACGCACCTTTTTCCACGATGAAAAACTACAAGCAATTTTTGCATTACAGTCGCTGGTAATCAGCTTATAGAAGGAAGAAATATGCAATTTTATGCTTTTGACGGAATTACAATTTCTCAAAAATTCCATCGATTAATTTTATTTGTTTGAAATTTTGTAGACAAAAAAACGAAGGATTAAATGAAACACTAGGTAACAGAATCTCTTCCCCTATTTGGATTCCTTCTAAGGTACTCTTGAGAATATCAGTAACATTTCACCAACAATTTCATCAAGCAAGTCTTCAAGGTGAGTTTATTGTTTAGATAACTACTTTCTGCCCCGCGATAAAATAAAAATCTGAAATAATTCGAATACAAGTACGTTTGACTATGAAAAACTCCAAGCAACTACAATTTATCGCCTAATAAAAGTAGTTGTTGTTGAAGTTACAACATCTCCATGTTGTAACTTCTATCACACCCAACTTTGTTCAATTGCCTAAACTGTCAGCATTCGTTTACCGGCAAATGAAAAATTTTGTATTCGGTATGCCGACGTAGAAAGTAGGAAGACAAGTTGTCCGGCACCAGAAAGGCACCGGAATGCTTTTGAGCTTTCATTACTTAATATCCAGATAAGAGGGGTGCCCAATAGACTTACCTCCAAGTGGTGCACCCTGGGCAACGTATGATCATACGGCAAAAAAGTCTATTACCTGGCAGTTGACTTCAAACTACTATGACCCCACTGTATGTCATATTCGACAACACAGTACTCACCTCACCTTTGTTCTACCTTTGTGTCTGTTTAAACTACTATGACCCCACTGTATGTCATATTCGACCACTTCCACAGTACTACATCACATTTTTCTCTAAATTTTTAACCTTCGTCTTAGAAACTCTCTTCAGTACCCCTTCTCTCGACTTTTTTTCACTTTGATGTTCCTTCCCCTCTGTAAAGCCTGAAGTCAACTAAAGGGCTAGTGATAACCATCAAAACGCCTGCCATTTGATATAAATAAATAAATAAATATGCAGATAAGTATACTCCAAAGATTACTTACGTTGACCAGGAGTTTCAAAACCCTGCACCATGCTCCAAAATTTTGTCGGTTCACCAACACGGGAGATGGCACGCACAGCAAACTCATAAACCGTTTCAGGATGTAGATGTCGAAGCGTCACACCAGTGGCTGAGGGGTCAGATATATTCACCAGATTTGGAGGCAACGCTGAGGCCAGGATTGATATGAAATCTCCCTCTGAGTCAGATCTTCGCGTTGCCTGGTAACGCACTTGATATCCCATGATTCCTGAAATATGGGAATCGGGAGGTAGTTCCCACTGAAGTGTTGCTTCTGTCGGAGTTATACGATAGACCAAAAGGTTCACTGGAATTGGATGACTCCTTGAGGCGTCTTGATTGTCTAAAGCATTTGAAAGAAATAAAGAAAGCATAAAGGCCTTGTATAAACAGACCATTCAACTTTCGAGACCAATTGTACGCAATGAAATTACACCAGGAAATGAAGTAAAATATGGATTTCATATATGTGATTCGATGGGAAAAATTTATAAAAAAAAAACACCCCTTCAACCCACCTAGAACCTATCCCAAAAGCAGACTATGAACCTACGAGGATACTGATGCATACTTAGAACACCTGGATATCTAGAAAGACCGGGATAGCTTACGTAATTGACAGATGGGGCTTATCAAATGTCAGGTCATGACTGCGCAACATGGAAACATATGAAATGAAGCCACTTACTGGACATATAATTGACATACCAGGCTGGGAGAGGGGGTGGGGGGGGGATGCCTTTTAGAGAGATGCAGTAATGCACAAATTATTCTCGACACGCTGTAGTGTTTACGATTTAGGCGTGGAAAAGTAAATGAAAAAATTAGTACACGAGAAAAAACAGGAGAAATACGTGATGATGTATAGTGAGTCACCAGCATTGAGAAATAATAGGCCTTGGGACGGTTGTTTCGAATTAGAACAGGCCTAATTGGAAATGTACGCCAGTGATAAATAAATGAAAACAAGTTGCAAAAATTAGCAACTACATAATTTGGCAGCCTAGTCAAAATGCTGAGAAACACGATTAATATGAAAATGCTAGAGGCAAACCTTTTAACTAGGTGCATACATTCGAGTTTCAGGCTAGGCAAAAAAATTACTTTATCGAATATTACTACTACTTCTAGAATAGAGATTTCACACATATAATTGGTCATTTTCTTTCTAACGCTGAAAAACTGCATCAGACATCTATTTGTTTTTTGCATTAAGGGTAAAATTCCATTGCAAAGTCTAAATTATGCCATCTCTTAAGCGATTTTAAAATAATTCATTTCCAGCGGCAAAAATTAAATATATATATATCGATTATTGACTACTGCGCTTGTAAGTCAAACTAAACCAGAATCAGTGCAATGTGGGAATATCGATTAAACAACCCGTTATAATTTCTACTGCCTAGAAAACTTATTTCCATCAATCTTTTCGTCTCATTTTGATGTGGAAGCCATGAAGTTCACGCTGCTGTCCTTCAGTTAAAAGTGGTAAACAAAAAACGAGCTACTGAATTTACTCCTCCTTGCAAGGAAAGAGGAAAGGGATGCCTCAAAAATACAACTCTATGAGCGAGGCTTAGTCACAGGCATAAAAGGGTGATATTATCTTGAATGAAATAGGAAAGGGGGGGGGTGGGGGGGGGGNGGGGAGGAGGGGGGAACTGCTGATACCTTACGAGTTATGAATAATAATCATTATAGCTACAGGTAAGAGAAGATCGATTCATGTCTGTATTAATGAAGTTGAGGTGACACACACTAGACACTAATAATCAAAATTCATCCCGCCATGGTTTCTAGGGCACTGGAGAGAGGGCTATGGTATCCCTGACGTGACAATTGAAAGACAATGGGGGGTGGGGGAGTTTCGATGGTTGTGGTTGACTGCGGCTTTTCAGTGTGATGTAGTTAAATCCTTTACTTGAGCACTTTAAAGAGGCTCCAGGAGCGTCTTTACTAAAAAATGGCTGCTATTAAGAGTGTAACTATTTGTCGTTAGTCTTTTTGATCTGAAACTATTGGTTGTAGTAGGTTTCCGTTTCGGTTTAATAAATAGTTGCAGGGGAAGAAAAGTCATGTTCAAAATGCAAGTAGGTAACTTGAAGATATCAACTAGTGGTCAGATCGTGTTCAACTGATCGTAGTCTGTACATATGCCCTCCTGTGCATCATTTTTGCATATAAGTAAAGCCTTTATAAAATGAAACGGCAAGATATTCCACCTCCTAAATGATCTATTCCACGATTGCGGAAGAGCTCCGATTCTTACCTTTATTTCGATATTTAGGTGTAGACACGGTGTGAGCCAAAGGTCCATCTTCACCAGGTATAATCGCGATCAGACGAAAGTGATAAGGCGTTCCGGCACCTAAAATGAAAATGTAAAAAGGTAAAATTTCACTTCTTATTCACATCTATACAGTGGATAAACTACCTCTGGTATTTCATAAAATGCCCGAAGAAATGCCTGGATGAGAAATCGTCAATTTGGGTGATCGAAATGAGCGGGGGAGGGAGAGAAGGGGAGGGGGAGGAAGGGGAGCTAGATGACGGGGAGCTTGTCACTTTCAAAGCCCAGTTGGGGAGAGACTTGCAGTACACAAGAATATTTCAGATGTGAAACTCGTGTTCAGTCAGCCTTTACTGTGAACAGCTCACTTGGTAATCCATAGTGCTAGGTGTGTACAGGAGGGCATTGATCTTATTACAACTGACTTGGCTGATGACACATTTTTTTCTTACACAACAAAAATAAGTACCTCTATTTTAACGTTTGACAAAAAGATATCTATCTTCAAAATTTCCAAAAAAAACTGAGATGGAACGAACTCAATAAGTTCATCATCATATCCCCCACCCCCCCACCTCCCCCACCTCCCCCTCCTCCACCCACTTAAATCCTATTCTCAATTACCTCCAATTTCATTCGCTTTAAGAAATAGTTATCATTAATTTTGGACTTGAAAATGCAAGGCCAAATGATTATGTAAAAATGCTTCGAGAAACCAGCTGTAATTTCCGTTATTTGTCTCCATCAGACGTCTAATTCAGAGGCTTTGGTTCGGGTAATGAAAATTATGGCCAAACTCTAATTGAAGAGACGGTAATATTGAACTTCGAAGTCCAACTCCCCCCCCCCCCCCCCCCCCCCCCCCNCCCCCCACCCCACCTCCTTCGTTTTGTTCCCACTACCCCCCTGCTTTTGTAATTCAATTAAGACCATACTAAGACCCGTCGTTCAAATCTGCTTCATGTTTTTTTTTCTTGAAACAAAATTATTCTCACCATAAAATTTGCAAGTGGCTCCTCTTCGGATACTCTTAAGTCGCTTACCTTCGAATGATACTTGAAATTAACACTGAGGTACTTAAAATTTGCATTCTTTAGATATGCTTAGACTAGTTAATTGACTTTGAGAGAGACTGCTTATAGACCCATTTATCAGTTTTTAATATCTTGTCTTAGTTGAGCACGGTTGGTCTAGTAATTTTTAGCATATATGTTTACCGAGTCATGGGTCACGAAATCAATGTCAACCTCTGCATATCCAGTGGTGTGAATTACCAAACGCTCTGATTAACACAGGTCAACAGTGGAGGCAGTAGAGGGTGGGTTTCTCGTAGAAATGGACTTGGGAAGTTCAGTATTATTGGGGGAGGGGAATTTTCAACACAACTAAGCAAAATGGACCTCTTCCATTGTGCTATGTTATCAATTACCATTGGCACACGTTCACACCTACAATTGACGGCATTGTTTGTAAATCCTTCACCCAAACGACAAATGGTGTAGAGATTGATTTTTTTCTGCTACATTTTTAAGTAAGTGTGACCACAATGTTGCCCCAAAGGACACTTGGATATATTTCAGTGACAATATCCTCTTTGTTAGTGGCTATCTGCCGTTGCATTACTGAGTTAATGACGCAATCAATCAGACTTACGCAGATTGTGAAGAGTGTAAGAGGAGAACGAGGCACTGATCATTTCCTCAGCTGGTTCCGAATCTCCCTCCCACCAAATGAGCCGAAGCATGACATTGGGCGCCTCTGGAAGATGATTTACACCTTCTCCGCTCTCCACTATCACTTCGTCTTCACTGTCATCTGAGTCACCATCGTACCATCCCACCTGCCTCTGGGATGTGCGTTGCCGACGCCATTTTATGCGCCAAGAGAGACGAATCGCCTTCACAAGCCCCTGTCCACGAAAATCCACGATCTATTCATCGGGAATCAAGAGAACTTACTATAAAATCAAGTCCGATTCAACACTAGTGGCCACTTTCTCACCCCCAACTATTTTCTCTTATCTGTAAGAGGCTACAAATGATCTAAAGGCCATGAATATCTAGTATGTTAAAACAAGTTCTGAATATTGTAGGTATTAGCCCGAGGAGTAAAGCTATGAATTTTGAACACGCGACATCGGGTAATCGAAGATTTCCAGAATTCAAGGTAAGTGGAACATTCTATATTCTCTCTTCAGTATCCACATCTTCTCGATTCACATTCCCATCTCATGCCCACCTAATGGGCCAATGTTTTACCTTATTTAGCCTAAGTTTCCCACAATCTAATCAGAGGGAGTATTTTAATTTCCTTTACCATGTGAATTTATTGATAATTTTGTTGTTTCCATACCATCAAAAGGCAGGCAAATGAGTCCTACATACTCCAGTAGTCCAATAAAATATGAAAGAATAATGCACAAGCGTTGCTTAACTTTGTTGGAATAAATGACAAATGTGGCTGAAACTTTCAGCAGGTGTTAAACACGTTATAAAAGGCGGATGGTCTTCGAGTTGGACAGCTTCAGAAAAATATATGGCCTGTATTATCAGCCCTAATATAACATCTATTCAAACCAAACCAGCGAGGCCTTCAAACTATTTACAATTTTGGCCAAAATTCGCTTTAATAACTCCAAGGCAGTGATCGGATAGGTCATGGTTGATCTCAACTTTATGTAGTGTGTAAATGAAGCAACGTATACTCAAATGGCGAAAAAGTCTATAAACCGGCAATTGTTTTCTGACTTCAAACTACCATAACCCGACTGTATGTCATCTTCGACCCCTATCACAGTACTCATCTTACCCCTTCTGAGCCTTTGTGTCTGTATGTCGGTCTCTTTTACATCTGTGGACCACTCTTCTCTTCCCCCTCACTTTGATGTTCCTCCTCCCCTCCGTGAAGCCCGAAGTCTACTAAAGGTTAATGATAACTATCAAAACGCCTGCATTTGAAATAAATAAATAAATATCTAATGAAAATTTTATTTTTTAAATTAATTAGAGTAAAGCATTTCTAAAAGGACTGCGTTTGTGTATTAAATTCCAACTTTTTCAAAATTCTTTCAAAAACTACTAGCTGCTAAGATTGGACACATTGGACTGCCTTAGCTTATTTTATAGTTAACCCCAAGATGGTGGTCAAATTTTTGTCCAAAATGGAACACAAGTTGATCGAGAAAGTGTTCAGTCTGCGCAGACACATTTAAAAATGCACTTCATTCGTCAATGTTTAAACTGCAAAAGTGCAGTTACTTGTTAGCCTTTTTAAAATGTTGTAATTACGGAATTAAAAAATGATTAATGATATACAACTCCAATTGCCTAACCATCCACGAAAGATAATGAATCAAACAACAGGCTCTAAATATTGCTGTCACAATCGCATTCATGAACTTGGCAGCCAACTTGTGAACCAATAATATCGTAGCAGCGTTGCAAGGAAAATCAAATTACTCTTTAGAGCAGGGAAAACGCATTAGTCCCATGATTAAAAGTACCTAAAACTTCTCTGCCCCCCCCCTACCCCTCTCTCTACTCATTCCTAATGCCAGTGGTTTGCGTTACACTAACCATCTATCGACCAAATTGGTCCTTTTATTCTCTAAATCCACTGAAGAAATATAAACAATGGGATTAGGGTTCAAAATCTTTTTCCGAAGTTTTCTCTACTGTCCACTTTCAGGTTCATGTATCCTCAACGTCTATCTTAGCTTTCATATGCTCCACCAAGGTATTTCAAGAAAGATGAACGCAGTACTCCTGCACAGATATACACAAGGATTAATCTCCAGTCTAGGGGGTATTTATTTGCCAAATATCGATTTGCACACCTATTATTGTACTGCATTTAAGATTGATCGATTTTTTCTCCAAGGGCTCCGATGGGTGTAATCGATTCCAAATGAAGTTAAGTTCAGCACAACCCAGAACCTTTGTGTGCAAATCTAATTTGCTTCTGGAATGTAAAGAGTTGTTGCCCTCTAAAAGCACCTCAGAGGAAGTGATTAGGAGAATTGAAAGCCTTACGAAAAATAATGTTTCAAGGACTCTGTAACATTACCTTTATGATAGGTAAGTTTATTCAAACAGTTGACCTTCAATACACGTAATTTTATAACCACCAACTAGTAGGAATTTGCACTAAATTTTCACCACTTAAGGCTGAAAATCCATAATGCAGTTTTTTAATCACGCACACACTGTTCATTCCTCCCATATTCCAGATGCAAAATTCTTGTTGATTTCAACCTCGTTGGAAAACACATAAATTGCTAAGAGCATATCCCTAAAGTGACGACAATGTGGTGACACCTTGTACATATGCCCCCCTTAAGTAAGTCTACAAGTTGAGCAGTGTTTCAAATTCTGACCAATTGACATGACTCGCTTTCCGCATTAACTTCGTGTCTCCATTTTTATGCATCTTTCAAACACGATAAAAGCTTTGTGTTAGCTAATATGTCAAACCCATAGGAAAAAGCCTACAGAAAACCGTCTTTCTTAACACTTCCTTCAGACGGCTAAAAGAAAAAGCATTGTGAGTTAAGGCGTTGCGTTGACCACATTCTTTCAATCTCTAGAGGTAAAAAATAACACCAAAATTAAACGCCAAAAATCGCGCGTGTGTATGTGTGTCAAACAATAATTTTGTGATCAAACCGTTGAAAGGACCTCTCTCCGTCGACCTCGATGATGGACAACAGTTTACAGAGCTTTTCAGTTCTTATAAAAGCCACAAGAAAATAATTTCATGGACCAAATCTCACAACCCGGTCCTCAGATTATAACCTTCCAGTTATGCCAACACCTGTTCAAATATTACTACTCGTAATACATTTATTAATAAAAGAACAATTTGATACTAGTGTGGAGTTGCCTATCCTGTTGATTACCGTCACTTCACGTAGAAACGTCCAAATTCATGCCGATCAAGACAAAATCTATTTTTGTGATCACAAGGGGTCGAATCGCGTCTCACTTGTGAGAAGCCGTTAAAATCAACTTTGTGGGTTATAATTTGGTTAAGGAGGAACAACGTAAACTTCCCAATCTACCCTAATTATGCGTGGTAAAATGTGTCCAACTTTTTCAAAGTTGAGCGTTAAATATTCCGACACAATTGTCACAGCTATTCACAGGATAATTAAGCATATTGGGAAAAAGTTAAATTTTATGGCAAATGAGGCGAATATGATAAATGTAGCGGCAAGGGAGGGGTGGAGGGGGGGGGGGGGTGAGAAGGGAGTACTCAATTAGGTGACAACTCCCATAAGCACTATTTTCTATGATGGCAGAAGGGACTAAAATTGGTGGCAGGGGACGGGCAGGTGAAGGTATGATTTATGTGTGCTAAACCAGTGAATTTCATGTGATTCATCACATGAATGAGGCACACGCTTGAGGCTAAGGCGCGACAAAGGGTAAGGGTGGGGTGGGGGCGGGGGCTAACGTGGTTTATCTGATGTCTGTGTGTGCTCAGGTGCCAGCCACTCCAAGTCTGACTCGATTTATTGGCGAGACAAATAGGTATTCATTCACGATTGTCGTTATATTGTCATTCGGAGTGAAATTCTTAGAGGTGAGGCAAAGAATCGATTTGGTCTTCCAGTTATTCGCAATAACAATTTCGAGCGATGATTTTTTGCCGAATTTTTTGAATAGAGAACCTGGTTTGAGGAGGTGTGTATCATATTGGCTACCGGAGCTAATTAATTACTTTAAATATCATCGAATTAGACAGCACTGCAGCGAATTCATTTGCGTTACACCACTCTATTGGAGGCAAATGGTGTCTCTACATTTCTATATTAGTTGTTCCTCAAGTGCATAGAGAAAAGTGCCCTAGCGTAGCTCAATTTGGCCCTATTACAACAAGCACTTTTAGCTCATCAATACTGAACGCTCTTTTGTTTTCAGCTGGCCTACCATTTCTCCCTCTCTTCTCTCCTTTCCTCGCATTTGAGGAAAGCCATCCATTCTCAATAGCCTCAGAAAAAAATCATTGGTTTTGTAAGGAATTATCTCTAAAACAGAATCTACTGGGAACGTGCACGCAGGAACGAATATTTATTAAGTTGAACACTCATTGTACAATATGGCATATCCCATTGTTCAACCTTAAATTTCTAATCAGCCTACTTAATAAAATAGGGCATCACATCATGCCCAAAAGACTGACAAGCTATCAATCTGCACGCTTTAAACTTTAGCATCTCATTAATTTCAATTCGTGATAGCCTCTCTCCCCCCCCGGCTATCATTTTAGCTTGTCTAAAAAGCCAAATATGCTTATTTGGAGTAAAATATAGGCATCGACACAACATTCTCTCTCCTGATCAAGCTCGGTCATGTATATTACCGACATCGTGTAACCCCACTCTCAGTATATTTCTAATGCTTGCAAGTTTGTAGAATATTTTTGGAGCGCAAAAAAAGGGAATGGGAGGGGAGAGTAGAGTAGAGTAGAGTACTTTTCTTTGTATCCAACTCAACTTTTCTTCCGCCGGAATGACAAATGAAATTTGTGCCTCGAATTTCAATTGTTGGGCCTAATTTTGGGGCTTTTTACCGGTTGGCACTGTTTGTTGTTGTGACCATGAGGAGAGAGGAGGTAAAGACTGTTATGCCAGCCTCAAATTCCTATTTAAACTCTTCTCTACACACGAGGAGTTTAAATAAATGTCAATTATTGATAACGGAAGAATAAAATGGCGTAGCGGTGACGGATTCAACAAATATTGACCCTCATTGGAAATTGCAGATGCCAAAATGTCTGTTGAAAGCACCAGAGACTTGACTACCAAGGAGAGAAGACAACTTCCCTTTTCTCCACAGATTGGATGGCAGTTGTAAAAATAGTTCTTCTCTGTTACCTCAAGGAAAATACTGACTTGGGCAATTTACAGCGAAATTCGAACTAGAATTAACACTAAACTTAGTAAGAGATATGTGAATTAAAGTGAGTTGACTTTTTATGCCAGACGGTGTGATTTAAAATGCCATTCATCAAACCTCTATTCTCATTTGTCTTCGGTGAAAATACGCGCGGAGAAATTAAATTATTCAGCGACGAAGTGGTGGACTGGCCCTCTGAAATCGGGACACCATGTAAAGAAATGAAAGTCGGGGGGGGGGGGGGGTTAAAATTTAAATTAATTTGATGAGACGTGTGAAATCAGCATTTGAGGGGGGAGGGAGGGCGGGGTGACATGTGTCTATGATGTAGTTCTCTGTTTGAAAAGCTTGTCGTTGTCAAGCGCCAGTTTGAAAGTTTTTGTTACTTTTTGTAGGAATCAAATTGTAAATAGCAAAATACCCTTACTTGTCATTTAAAGCTATATTCGCTGGCTAAAAGGGGAAGAAATTGGACAAAAGTACGATAAACTTTAACCTTTCCTAGTGGATATATGTCAATTGTTATGGATAAAATTAAACCAGTCGGCTAGCATGCAGGAAGAAAAGCAGACAAATTTGAAAGTTGAGGTCAATGAAATGCCGCGACCACTGGACTTTACGGTCACCTTTCATTGTGTTAATGGAAGTATGCTCACCGACAGACCAACATAGGGTAACCCATGAGCAAATTAAATCTCATAATAGAATACCTTTTCAACGCTGTTTTCCGTTGTGTGTAAGGCGTTTTGTCTATTCTTCCTTCTAGATCTAACCACCATGCCAGTATATCCCTTATAAAGCCATAACGTGTTCAGTTTGTTTCCCAAATGTGTGTCGCCTACTTATAGAGGGCAAATCGACTGGAAATGCGTGGAAGGGGAAAGTTTATTCCCCGCCTCTTTCACTCCTCTTCCTGCATTTAAGCACATTTTCCACTGTGATAAGCCTTTTGGATTAGAGGCGTTTTTTGCAGCCTTCTTTGCCCTTCCTCCAATTTTAACTTTAAAGTAGGCGCGCGCGAGAAAGAGATAAAACGGAGAATACGGGCGGAAAGAAAAAAAAAGTGGGAAAGGTGACGATTTACCCTCATTTGCGATGAAGGAGATGGAACAAAAAGAATCCCTCTAAGGGCGTATCTGAGTCAGAGCTCTAATGAAGAGAAAACTATGGCTTACACGTACTTTGAGAAAACCACTTCCTGATTCCATATGATATCCCCCCCCCCTCCCCAAATAAATATAGGCCAAATTATAAATCATCTTTATATTTCCAGGGCAAAGATGAAGGATGCTTTAGAAAGCAGAACTATCAAGTTGTAATATCAGGGTGGTTTGAACAAGAGCAGTCGGTGAGTCATAGCATTAAATGCAGCGTCTAGTGGCCCTGAATTAGGGGTACAATGCCCATCGACTCTAAAATTTGTTGAATGATCTGATGGCCAGGTCAGATATGATTGAGCTGGCTTGCTTGAACGCTGATGCAATGCCTTCTTCTTCTTCCAAAACTACGTAAGTTGAATAAAGATGAAACATAAACAATGAATATTCATTAGCGCCATTGCAATCTTCTATATTCAGCAATATTCTACACTTTTTTTGGTACGCTAAATTCAACATTTTATTTACAGAAAGTCATGACTTCAATTAACTGACATATCTGTCTTGTAACATTATGTCATGTCAAATAGGCAATTTGAAAAAAATTGACATTTTCAATCCACTTTATATAAAGATCAACTGGATTCACAAGTGACACTTACCTTGTCAGGAACTTTGTATTCTGACCGCCTATTCACCACGTCAAGGTCACCCTCGGGTTGTTCAGGTTGGGAAGGCAGAAGAGAAGGGAGAGTTGAGGGGCCGGTGGTGAGAAAGGCTTCCATATCGATTATGCGCGCCTCGCCGTGGGTACGAAAACGCTTTGAAGGGGACCAGAGACCTTGACCTCCACGGGTACTCGCAGACATTCGAAGAGAGTAGTCAGTACCCTGCATCAAATCTGAAATGTAAGCACAGAAGAAAAGTGAATGCAATCGATTAACTGACTAATACCCTTGTCCGCCACGTCACCAACAAATTAATCGTCAATGCAATATATCTATTATTCAACAAAAATTAAGGTATAATATTAATAGAAGGAAAATTTGTCGACTTTTTGTTTTGATAACATCACACGCTACCAGTGGGAAGAAGGCGAAAAGTCAAGCTCAAACTAATAGTTGCGTATAATTTAGTTATGACAGTTATGCAATGGTCAGCACTCAGCCAATTCGGACACGCGATGCCGTTGATGGGTGAATATCTCCAATTGGAAAAGGAGAAGGTAGTCACAACATACACTCACCCACACACACAACTTTAGTTCTCCAGTAAATGGAATTCAGCGTCTCAGGTCAATAGAAGGGGAGGTGAATTGTGGTCAAAGGTATTTGTAACAAATGGCAGGCGTTTTGATAGTTATCATTAGCCCTTTAGTTGACTTCGGGCTTCACAGAGGGGAGGAGGAACATCAAAGTGAGAATAATTCAGGGGGGGGGGAATAGAAGGGTGTTTCAAAGATGTAAAAGAAACAGACGCAAAGGCTCAGAAAGGGTAAGATGAGTAGTGGTAGGGGTCGAATATGACATACAGTGGGGGTGATGGTTGTTTGAAGTGAGAAGCCAACTGCTGATTAATAGAATTTTTTGCCGCATGAGTATACGTTGCCCAGGGTGCACCACGTGGAGGTAAGTCTATCGCACACCCCGTGGTCAAAGGTATGAGTGAGTGAAATCGAAGAAGGTACACATATGTGGGAATAGTTCCCCTATCTGGGGAACAGATGATCCAAAGCTTCACTAAATGTCTAGGATTACATATCACCGAAGAGATAAATGCAATTTGCTTAAAATTTTACAATTTATAAAACTGAGTTAAGATTTGTGCTAAGAGACAAGAGAAAAGACTTGATCTGCATTTTGGAAGCATACGAATACCTTAGTTCATATAAGAAGCAAAAAAACGCTAGCAAATGTTTTGGTGCTGGGGTGTGCGATAGACTTGCCTCCACGTGGTGCACCCTGGGCAACGTATATTCATACGGCAAAAAGGTCTATTAACCGGCAGTTGACTTCTGGCTTTTAACTACCATCACCCCACTGTATGTCATATTCGACCACTTCCACAGTACTCACCTCACTTTGGTGCTCACTTTTGGTGCTCAAATTTCATGAGCTAACTCCAGTGTTCATGTTGCTTACCACATCGATAAATTTATACGAAGCTTAGACTTTGTAACGGCTTTACTTTTTTCTAAATATAGCACAGTTCACTAAGTGCTCTCAAAATGAAGTTTAATCGAAAACTAATACAAATTATTGCCTACTACGTGTCTCTTATTGACAGGGTGATAAATGCTCGTGTCACAATACCGGCTCTCACATCCAATGATGTGGACGGCTAATCACGCCAACTCATTTCGATCAGGATAAAGGGTGAAAGAATAACAGCCACTTGTGAGTGTGGCTCCGGAACGTTTGAAACACCCGATGGTAATAGCTAAGACTAAAGCAACTTAAATTGCCCATCTCAAACAGTTTCGATGAATGTATGCGTGCAATCAC
>UZAE01013514.1:0-18797 GCA_900617975.1 Rodentolepis nana | reverse complement strand
GGGGTATAAGTTACACCAAAATAAGTGGGGGGTGGGGGGAGGGGGGATCGCGTATTTGCTGTCGGGCAAGAGTGATTGAGATGGCCGGAAGGCGCCTTCAAATTTAAATCACCGGGAACAACGAGGCTGAAATAGAAATTGATTACTATAAAGAATTCTGAAACATACTTAAAACGATCAGAAGTGATAATATGGGTGGACAGCATAGAATATATTTTTCACAAAAATGAAGTAAACAAATTAAATAAAAAAAATGATATATCTCTCAACTCCATTGTTGGCCTTTTACGCAGTTGCAAAAAACAGATTATTTGTTAGAATAATCTAAGTTAGGGCTTACTGTCGAGGAATAAAGAAAAAAAATGCTAAAATTCGCGTATATTGCCGAGTTGGTAACTCGGAGTTATTGGCGCATTCTAAAGGTCATAACAATTGCCTAACAGGAATGATATACATCGAAAGCTTATCTTTGGCATGAAGCACTAATTAGTACAGCGAATTAATAGAAATAATCGGTTAAACAGAGACAGAACCAGGCTGTGATGAATTTTGAGTGATATGAATAGGTGAATTTACTAGAGGACACATTGCAGACAGCTTATACGGTTCATGCAAACCAAACAGGTATTCAAGTAAGGTAGGTAACAAGGCACTGTAGTTACAGATAACTGGGCTTGAGCATTCAGGATTCGCGGATCACTACACCGGATCACTATTGTATTCATCCTGATTGGAGTTCGAAAACAGACTTGAGGTAGGATATTATTACTGGTATTAACATTGCAGCAGTTTTCCTGAAGCTAGAGACAGGCAATGAGCCCAAAGGAGAAACAAAAGGTCATAACACCCAACAAGGAACTGGACTCAGCCAATGCAAGCTAGCAAGCATGTTGAGAGTGCTTCACATTGACGCTAGACTTGGTGCAATCGAGTTGAATCGAGTAAACTGTAATGACAACTCTGTAATTCAGCGGACAGAGGTAGTACAACTACCAAATTCATGCGATTCCAGATGTCAACTTTCTCCTATTACCAGATGTATTAAGACTGGATGACTATGATAGTAAAGAGAAATGCCTATTTCAGTTCCTCTCCTTTGTGAAGCACAGAGTCAGCGAAAGCGCTAATGACAACTACCAAAACGCCTGCCAGTTGAAAGAAATAAATAAATCCTCAGAAACTATCTGGCTCCATTTATCGACAATTAGCCCCTCCCATCAAAATTAATTTCAAGTACACAACAGCCATAACTTCACAAATCAAGGTGATTTTAAGGGACAAAACTACACCGAGCTTAAAATAGGTTATAGGACATGTACTTTTACAGACGGAAATGCTGAAGTTCCGCCTTCTCCTTAACAATAACAATAACGGATGTCCAATCTACCCCATCTATAAAACCAAGGTAGACTTACTTGCCGTTGAAAATAGTATCTTAGTCGCCTTACTTCACCAAGAATATACTTACTCCATACGACCAAGATGTGGTGATAAACAAAGGTGTCAAATAGCCTTTCCAACACCATCACCAAACCACACAGAGGCACAGACCCATTCAATGACTAATCGAGAGTTATTGCGACTGTGATATGCGTGCGTATAAGGCGCCATGAGCCCCAAGTGGTGGAGGCAATACAATGGCTAGTCAAACACTCCCCCCCCCCCTAATCAATACGCCTACACACTATTTGCTTAAACACTACAAAAACTTCTAGGTCTATTCATCGGCTTTCTACCTATGACGCACGTTGCATGAATTTAGTGACTGGAACGACCATATAAACTGTTTAACATCAACCAACAGTGGGCTGGAAACATGAGGGGAACTGACATGCCTTCACCGCTCCAAAGGTAAGTACGTTTTCAGGGGGACTTTGGGTTTAGTACTAATTTAAAGTAAACGCACGTCGAAAATCCGAGAAGAAGAAGAAGAAGAAGAAGAAGAAGGAGGTGTGGTCTACTTTGTTCCACAATAAAACGGAACATGGAACACGCCCACATATCCTTTCTAATCCTAAGGCAATTGTGCAAAAGGGTGCTCTTGCCTAAGGGTTACGCGCTTATGCCCAATTTAAAGATTCAAAAAAGGCGTAAAGCATTAAAAAAGAAGGAGACACATCAGGGGATTAAGTGGAATGCGTAGTCTATATTTAGATGTGCGTCAAAATGGTGCCCCGTGAATGGCTGATTCCCGCGGAACTTACGAGACGTGATAGGGATACTTGCTAGACTTAGATAAAATATTAAAACCAGCTGTGTGGGCTAGGCACACCAAAAAAACTATGGAGCAGTGAATGCAAAGCTTAAGTAAGGAGGAAACAACAAGTCTGGAGCAATCGAAGACGACGAAATGAAACATACTTCACCCGAAAACCCTCCAACAAAGAAAGAGAGCGATAAAGCTCTAAGCGTAATAAGAAGGGAATCAGAATGTAGTACGTAGTTGGAATTAGGCAAACTTTGGGGTAAGAAAGAAAAGCAAAAAGTCCTCTGGTCTTCAGAAACTTAGACCATGTCGGGGAAATATTAACTTCACAAACTCTGAAGTAATCTAAGTTGCCTAAAATAGAATGTATTCTCTTGTAGCTGCAGTAATATAGTAGTCACGGTAGGAAACAACTGGAAGGTAAAGAATGAAGCATGTCATAAGGACGTTTAGATATAAAAATTAACCTCCATCCCCTCCCGGCTCCCCTACTGATCGATTATGGTGAAAGAGAGGAGAAGAGGTTAAGGAATACGTGTTCTGCGTCTACCTTGAACACGTTCTCTGCTACTATTTCGCTTAAATAAAGATGGTATCGTAGTGGTGCAAACTTGAACAACGAATACCAAACTTTATTTCCCATCTCCTCGCTCATTAAACGAGGAGTAAAATAAGGAAGAATGCGCATTAAAGTATCACAATACGAATAGGAGAGGCAGCCCAATGCTCCCGCTTTCACACATTTTGAGTTCCTCATTGCAGTTATTTGCATTTTTTCCTTACTTTTTAAACTTGTAAAGCTTTTTTTACTGTGCCATGAGTACTGGCATTAACAGAGCTGATGACGTGTAGAAAGAGCCCTACCATGAGAGAGTGGCTTCGGTGGTTTCTTGGGGAGAGGTGGAGGAATATCGTCACCGCTATTGGAGGACACCGTTTGGGTGACATCCGGAGAGTTGGAGTCTGGTTCAAGCGGCAGGGGACAAGGTGGTCGGCGAGTGAGTGTTAGGGAAGTCGTAGAACTGGCAGGGGTAAGTCTGAACCGAGAGGTAGGAGTGGAGGTGGATGCAGTGTCATTGAAACTGAACTTCCTTGAGTGTCGGTTGCCACTAGTTAAGGAATCTCCTCCGTTAAGAGAGAAAAGGTCAGAAGGCCGCTCGGGCAGTGGAGGAGGGGTTGGAGGAATAATAGACACAGAGGAAACTTTTCTCTGATCTGGAGGTGGACTCAGTGGGGAAGCTAGAAAAAACAGACAGACATTCGTTTAAAACATGATGCAGTGGTAGAAAGGTCGAATTGGTTCAAGGCACCAATATTATTGATTTAATTGGAGTGCTACAATTACGGTTAGCATGTTCCACTTAGCAAACCATTATGGCTATTAAGCGTCAACAGAAGGCAACTGCAAATTCATGAGTCTAGAAACTAATTGGCCCCCTCGGTTTCTGCACTTCATCCCCTTGTATTATCAAGAGATTCCTCCCTCTCCCACACCCTATTATCATTGATCCTAAGAATAGGATCCCAAAGGAAATAAATTTATACCCAAAGGCTATTACTCTTGGCTACTTTGTGGAGATTGCAATTTCGCTACAGAAAACTGTGCTCAGGAGATGAGAGAGATCTGTAACAACTAACCCCAAAATTCAACTTTATCAAAACCTCTGAATGAAAAAATCGCTCAAAAAAGGTAGTTCCACATGAAGTAAACTGAATGAAAGTAACATTAGACAATAAATATTTTCATATACTTGGTAATTAATAGTAAAATTGAAATAGTCATACTCACTTAAGTTCTCGTCGTCTGAAAATAAGCTCAGATCCTAAAAGAAACAAAAAAACATATATAAAATAGAAGGATTAAGTAAATATTAAAACAAGATCAACAATTAGATTGAAGGAGAAAACGTTAATTTGTTAAAAAGAATACCTGAGGTATTGAATATTAAATATATTAATACAACTACAATAATCTAGCCCAATTACACATCGGTGGATATCATTAACACTAAACTAAACTGATATCTAAGGTGTTAAGATTTAATATCCTTAAACAGTTGGCATATTTTCTACAAATTTGCCATCCACCATTTAAGAAAATCAACACTATCACATTTCCAATCAACAGATTGCAAGCAGCACCCCAGAATTCAAATTCTTGCAAAGTAAAAGCACTCTCCACGCAACAGCACATATAAGATGATTCGCCTATTCAGTTTTTTTCCCAGATTTCGATTGACTGGACACTGTTCTTCACCAAACAAGTCTACTGAGCTAAGGCAAGGAGTTAGCGAGTAGTGATGAACCGGGTATTGCAAAAAGGGAAGGAGATTGGCGTACCTGCGACCTAAGTTGCTGGGCAGGGTTGAGCACTTGCGTTGCCCTCCTATACACTCGATCAGTCTGGTAGAGACTAAAATGCGTAAAAAGTAGAATTTATTATTTTAATCAGTACAGAAAATGGAAAGTCTCAACAACAAGTGGTTGGTAACTACAAAAGTTAACAAAAGTGCTAGAAGAAATGCCAACTCTATCAAAGTTTTACTCAAAATATCAGCAATTAGCGCCTGCTATGGTGTCAATCAGGCTACACTCCGACACCGGAACCTGGAGGAAGCTGATTTTACACTCACTGAGAAGGAGCCAAAAAAACATCCTCCATCTTGTCAATTACTCGGTCGGCTTTTATAGTACTGGAACGTCAACTAGTGTTTTTATCCACAACACTCAATACAGACATAATTTTCCACCGGGTTAGGAAGTGAAGAGCTTGGCAGCTAAAGTCCCTCGCTACCATGCACACGGTCCATTACTGGCTGCCCCACTGCCCCGGGTCTTAGCTACTACAGTGGTCCGTAATTCTACGTAGGTATCTAAATTCAACCTAAGCCTCACTCCAACTCCCTATGCACGAAGTGGAAAGGAAGCATACTATCGCCATAGACGGAGGAAATGTCTGGAAACTACGATAACTTGTACTAGATCATTTCCAAAGGTCTTTTATGCATAAAACTGAACATTCCAACATTTGTAGGCTTCCAGTGTCTACCAGATTTGTGGTAAAGGCTACAACATTCAATTAAGTACGACGACAGAGCCCGAGTTTCGGTGTCAGCTCGATCCGTCATTTCTATACAAAGAAGGCCTCAATTTACAAAATGACGTCAGTTTGATTTATATCAGCTAAGAACGTTGGCAGGCAATAGCTCCATACACTCTAGTAGATAATTAAAGAATGGTAAATGTGACAACAGATTAACAAAACATGCCATTCAGGAAGAGTTAAATTTGACCTTGTCTAAAATTGACGACTAGCCTTCACTAATTTATGCAAAGCTAATTGGGCTTGTCACACGATGCAACTGCTGTTTGAAATTGACTTCAAAGCTCTCAGTTTTCTGCACATATTTTCACATTCCGTGTATTCCAGAACAGTTATTTAAGGTCGCGACTGTCACCAGAGAATAATAGTTTGCTCATTAATATGTTTCAGTACTTTATAGCAGCCTATTCCAAAGCATTTTTTGTCTGGATTAATACTAATAAGGCTTAGTTTTTTAAGATGGTCTGTGCCCTACTTAAAACAGAAAGAGAAACGGAATATTTCACAAACTTGGACATTTATACGCATAAATCGATGGTATTCACATTCGCTGCACACAGTAGTGAGCTCAGTTATGTTCAAAATGTCATCACCAAACTTATCTAACCCTATAAGACTTTATGAAGATGGTACATGGCCAGATAAGAGATTAAACTATCTGGTCAGCTGACTTCAGATATTGCGGACGCAAACGTACCCGCAACATAAGAACACAACACAGTGTGAACATTTGACTCGTGAAAATAGAAAAGCTGACTTAAATCTTAATGGATTATTTTGTCAGCTCAAAATCTAAAGATGTTAGCTAAATTAAGGACCATGACATCAAGACACCACTATCAAACCTCTTTTCAACACCCTGCCCTCGATCCAAGTGTTCCAACGCTATTCCATGATTTAAAGTTATACGAGCCGTGTATGACTCCATGGTTAATAGCAATAACAATAAAAGCGCATTTCACCTTGAGTAAACCGTAATGAACTGCATTCTGTTAAATGAGACGATGATTAGTATCAACTGCTTTTCCCTCTATTTCCAGCTTCATAATTTGTTGTCCAACTTATTCTGATACCCTAAATTTATTAAAGCTATTAAATTTGACCAGTGTGATGAGTAATCTTAATGATAACAATAATAGAAAAGTTGAGACTAACCTTGGGGCTGACCCTCCAACCGGTGTTAGAGCAGTGTGGATGGGATTGGTCAACTCCATTTTCTCCTTCAGCCTCGATACGCTGATGCCAAACTTCATACTCATCTCGTGCATTAGAGCATTGTACTGCTCAATCATTGTAGGAAGTAGGTTGGCAATTGATCCAGCGGCTTCTGAGGTGGTCTCGAAGTTCCTGCACAACATCAGACCTTCCGCCTGAACTTCAAGGAGATGGAATACAGCATCTGAGAGTTGTTCCGATTGCCTTTCGTCTAGGGAGTCATCAACGAGGTTTAAACTGGTCTAAAAGCCGAGAAGGAAATTGACTTATTTTTGCGAAAACCGAGTCCAAACACGAAGGAGGTGAGCATAAGCTAATTCAACTATGACCTTAAAACATATCGTGCTGATAAGAAAGTAAACAAATTACTATAGATTTCTAAATCCATAACTATTATTGATCTCCAATAAGTTTTGCGCCTGCGTCAGCGCACGGAGGCAATGAAACAACGAAAACAAGCTAAGATGAAAATTTACAGAGCAAAAGAAGCATGTTGAAGCACCCTATTTTTTATTTGGTTTTTTAAGAAATTAAAATTGGGGAAACACAAGAATTGCTAATCGAAATAAAAAGAGAATTAAAAAAGAATGGTTTTAAAACCTTTATTCCTTTGAGTAGTGGGGAGAGTTTGAATAAGGTACCGCCTTATTAGTGAAATGAGAAAGGAGTTAAATATAGGCGTAATTTAAATGGCCTTGTATTTAATCATTAATGATTAAATTAAGGCAAACCACAATTAATCAATAGAGCCAATCAAATGGCGAGCAAGAAATATAATTTCGTAAATGAGACGCCATGAGGGTAGGAGTAAAAAAATAAACTATGAAAAAAATGCTTGACCCAGTGAGTGAGGAATTTTTCGTAGAATTTAAAGATTTAAAGATGTTAGTGTTTCCAACCTCGAGAGCTATTCAACTGACATAAATTTAATTAAAATTAGGAATAATTGGAGTGTTTAGAAAAGAACAACAACAGGAAGATTTTCGTCAAGAAGTGAAAAAACAATTGTTCTAGAAGAGGTGCAAAAGTAGTAGACAAAGACTTACCAAGAGAGCCGTCAAGCCCCCACTCACAGGCGAATGAATTGAAGTGCTCAATTTGCCCACAAAGTTGGAGAGAAGGAGGCCTGGACTTGGACTAGAGGATATGTCGGCAATGTTGGCACTAAGGGACAGAGACATATCCTGCACCGTATTGATCGCATACTCCACTTTGCTCAGTGTTCGCTAATTGAAGAAAAGAAGACAATTAGTAATTGAAGTGATTTGTCTCTTTGAAGCTCTCTGGACACATATTTAATTAAACACACAGCACGCAGGAAATTAAAAAAAACACAGGCTCAAAGAGTGCGAGAAAAGCTCATAAACTACGCTCTATCATTAGTTGCAATATTATTTCAAACCTAGTGACTAGGAGTTATAAAATAGAGTCCCTTAATCTATTTCGAAAAGTAAATTAAACAGGATTTTCGCCTTGAATGTGCGATCTGGAAGGAACAGCGTCCAGATTCGCTAATAATAAGAAATATTCATGACGCTTTCTCTACTCCCTTTCTGTTCTGTTTATGGTTAATTTCGTGGTAGATTTGAGGAGCCCTGACGCCTAGAGGTAACAACTTAATACATAAATAATAGGTAGAATTGTCCCACTACGAACTCTATAAAGTGAATTGTCGATGGAACAGTGGTCAATGTGAACGTCTACTAAGATAGAGGACACGTGGGTGACCAAAAGCAAAGATTTCTTCTGGCCAATAAGAGGGTTAGTAAAATCTAGCCAATCAGCAGAGCGATTCAAGAATATCTTTGCTCTATTCAGATTGTGTACCGTGAATCCTTTTTATCTGGTTGATACGTGATTTAGTACTCATTTAACGTTACTTACCGTAGTTATTTCCTCGACAGGCATAAATGACACAATATTTGGCAACTTGTCACTTAGAGTATATCGGACCTCTTCCACCACTGGCATTTCTTTGCCATCAGCCTAGAAATAGAATTATCAGGAAGCTATAAACTCCAACAGAACGCTTTAGACAACAATAAATACATACACTTTTGGATGGCTTAAAGTGGTATGTTCGAGTGAACTGTCGGACCTGATTCCACCCATAATACCTGAAGCAGAGAAACGAGAGGTTGAAATGATAGTTCTAACTATCGAACACCTTTTAAATCTTAACGTACGCTTTGATGTGAGGCGATAGATTTGCCGCCGCCTCTCCGGTTGCCCAATTAGCGGGTATCTCAGGCACCGGATGAAGGTTACTCACTAAGCGAATTGTGGGTGCATCATTTGTGATCTGCGTCTCCGTCGAGGTTAGTGGCTGAGGGTTATTTGTTTCTACATGGTATTCAGGGAATTGTTCGCACAAGGTCATTTTGACTTCGTTGAGTTGGCTCAACGTGCGGTAGACTATGGTGTTACCTATGAAACCTGGCGAGTCTGGACGGGTTGTGAAATGGAGAGCATAGTACTTGTAACAACACTGATTCCTGGTGTCTCCACTTATGAATTTGGTATAAAGCTGACTTTGTTCAGTCTGAAAAGAAGCAGAATAACCAACTCAGAAATTGTAGAAACATGTCCTTAGTCAGCACCACGACAATCAATCCAAACTACAAGCCGGCAGTGTTTGAAATTGGCAATTTTGTATCAATTTCAGACTATTTTGAGGTAAAAAATAGAGTACATAAAGTTTGTGATTTACATCAATCGTTAGTGTCGTTGACGATGCTGAAATGCATGCCGATACCTGTGTTGGATAGAGAAGGCATTGAAAAAGCGATCACATTTTGAAGGATGAAAAGAGATCAAGAAAGTAGATGAGCTAAACAATAGCGAAAACAGAGGTCTATAAAGCAAATTAAGACAGACATCCGCTGTTGATCTGCCGATTAATTATGTGAGTCATTAATACGTACATGTCGGCTGGGATTGATAAATAAATAGACCAAATAAAAATGTCCTCTCCCCTCCCCCCCCCCCTCTTTCCTCCAATATTTGTGATGACCTAAGAACTTGCATGGGAATACGTCAGTTCGAGTTATGCTTTAAGCCTTATCTTACGCGCTTTTAATCATGATTTCCTATTGGAGTGTTATGTCATTAGCTAATGAAATGCGCGAATAGAATTTGAGCAAAATATTACACTCCATTGACACTTCACTTCAGTTAAGAATGATTGACAGCCCAGCATACCCATAAGGCTAACTGCCTGAATAAATAAACCCGTACCCAATTAGCTCTTAAGTTAGTTTATTTATCTGCAGGCTATTTTTATTCAGAAATCAAGGTCTAAATAGGTGATTTATCAAAGACCACCTTGTGGATAAGACAATATGAAACAAAAGGGTGCCAGAGTGTGAATAAGTTAAAAGATAGATTAAGAAGTGCATTTAAAGATTAAAGACGAGAGTATGAAAAACGATCGATTATAAACTATTGGCTTCAATTCCACTCCGCAAGTCTGATTGCTGACAAGTGCTGACTAGCGAGATTGATAGTTCACCTTGTTTCTAACTCTTCAGTAGCATAGTTATTCCACTTAGTGATTAGAAATTCATTTGTTCAAAAAAATTGTTTGAAGAATTTACTTCACCATTTTACTTATTTTGCTGGGGGTGTGCGATAGACTTACCTCCACGTGGTGCACTCGCATACGGCGAAAAAGTCTATTAACCGGCAGTTGACTTCTAACTTCAAACTACCATGAACCAACTGTATGTCATATTCGACTTCTTACACAGTACTCATCTTACCTTTTCTCTACCTTTGTGTCTGTCTCTTTCTTTTACATCTGGGAATCATTATTCTGCCCCCTCTACTCGACTTTTTGTCACTTTGATGTTCCTTCTCCCCTCTGTGAAGCTCGAAGTCAGTTAAAGAGCTAATGATAAATACCAAAACGCCTGCCATTTAAAATAAATAAATAAACTTCATTTAATGTTTTATTTTAGAAAAAGTAACTAATTTCTATTTCATTCCTACAAGCCCCACCAAGATCTAGGAGGTCTTTACTTTTCACTTTTAGAATGTATCTGGCGGTATTATAAATTATTTTATATTTTATTTTCATAAGTTATTTGAAAGAAAAACAAATTAATCGCTTCTCATTCCTTGTTTAAGCTATTCACGCCATTGCACTCTCCTCCTCAATACCTAAGCCATCACCTGAGTCCTCTTCCTACCGAGTCTCGACGATCGTAGACAGGTGGTATTACCCCTCAACAAAACACCTAGCAACACCGACGTGCCAAAACAGGTGCCTACATAACCTCTAGGAAAGTATGAAGTCAAAAAAAGACCACTTCTCTTACTGAACCCATGTTGCCAAATAACTTGATTTTGTGACATAATTCTTTGCGCAAATAGGTAGATTGATGAAGAAAGGTGAAACTTACAAGAATTTTGCTGAGACTGGCAAGATCGGCTGTGACATCACGATAGAAGACAATGAGCTGATCGCAAACTTCAATAGCGCGTTTCCAATCCCCACCCTCTTTGAGATACTTCAGAGCATCCAGAAGAAGGGCCTCCTTGAGGGTTGATGAGGAAGCGCTGCCTAATTGGGCATATCGATTCGAGACTTCACTAATGTCCACTGGGTTTGAAGACCACTAGGAATAGAGGAGAATCGAAATAATAAAATGCATTCCAAGCTGGTATTCCCCATAAATCAAATTCTCACTTACATTATACTGACCACTGATTCGCTCCAGGGTATAACCTCGTTCAATATCATTCTCTGATTGTTCATGCAACTCTTCCAATTTAAAGAGGTATCGAATGGTCATGTCCTTCCGCTTGATTGAATCATAGTATGTCTTTAAAAAATACAAAGAATAATCAAAGTAAACATTCGAATGAGTGGTTAAGGAGTCATCTATCCAAACTTCAATCCAGCATGTGGTGTTGCAAGCTATGGCTACAGTCTGGTGATTCCGAAATTCCGATTGGGGAAGTTACCTAGACATTCGTTCTAGAATATTCCATGCTATTTTTAACGTGTCTTAGTGTTCACCAGACATGCTTATTTCAAATACTGCTAATATGGCTTTAAGTGAATTAGAGGGGTATAGCTGATGTCGTGAAATTTGATTCATCATTACGTCAAGTTTACTTCTATCGATTCCCCCTCCCCCCTCCTCCCACCCCCTATTTACCATTAGTCAATTTAAGGACACATACAATGCATCACTCATCATTTCTCTCTGCCATGCAGTTCTTTAGTTTATATGATCCAACTTGTGGCGCTGTGTCATTCCCCCCCCCCCCCCAGAGGCCTAAGCAGATTATAGTTTATACTACAACATTTGACGATGCTAATTAGTTTGAATCTAAATATACAAGTAGGTGATACGTCCCTGCAAACTTCGAATACTTTAAAAATTCGTAATAAATGTGCTGATGAGCAGAATCAAACTCAGATTACCGTCCTCTTACTCTTCATAGTTACCAAAAATCTTCGAAATCTCTCATCTGTGAAGAGAGCAAACAAATACTGCTGTTCCAACGCTTATAAACTAGCTTAGTGGACAACCTTTTCAATAAATGCGCCATAAACCCCACCAAAAGGGTTGTTCAGTTCATTGTTTAAGTGAAGTGTCCAACTGTTAAACGCAATCTAGGTCCTAGACTGGGAAGTCAATTGGCTTCTGGGGTAAGTAATGCGGAGTCGGATACTCAGACATGTTAGTAGGCCCGTTTGAAAGGTAGTGGCGATTCTTACCCGATTTTGAAAAATGCTTTGCCTGTGACTAGCTGCGTGATAGAAAGACATACAACCACAGTAATGCTAAGTGCTTCAACTGTGGAAATATCTGGACACATGTCTAAAATGTGCCACTTTGAGCATTCATACTATTCATGCATACTTCCACATAGAGAGTAGTTCTTTGAGTTATTGAAATTTTAGCACGAGTAAATGTATCATTTAAAGTACCTCATACAGTGAATTGTTTAAATCAGATAAAAGGGGCAATTTGATCAGTCCCCCTCCTTTTTCAAAACAGAAGGGTCCACGCTTGAGTTTCCACAGAATTTAAGTAATGCACGAAGCCCCGGAACGTGGTAATGTGAGAATGGGGTTAGTGTAATAACGAATAGCCTAAACATTTGAAAATTCACATTATACTTGTTTATGTTATGTTATAGCAAAGTGACCAAAACTGTGTGGAGTGTTTGAGAATGCCGAAAATTTAATTGAATAAAAATGTAGCAGAGGCAGAGAAACACGAATGGCGAAAAAAGTAACGCCACAACATGATCATAATGAGAGAAGTGACAAAGTAATCTAAAAAATTTCCCGTGTTGAAGCACCTTAGCGTGGTTCCATCGATTATAGGATTAAATTTTAATATTCTATTTCAGAAAATACTTTAAAGTGCCCATTTTCGAAGCGGCTGTGCACACACACATAGATAACCGTCCCCACCTCTAAGTCTGACACTTTGAAATTGACGACATTGTGATGATGACTCGACCTCTCGTAATTTCCTAGAGGACGAATATTTAAATAATCATCCAGACATTCCTATTAGCTGAGGAAATCTATTTCTCTGAATATAAAATACGCACAATTTCCACTGGTTTCACAAATGTTTCAGATTAGAATTCAACTGAAGAACATGTCTGAAGAAAATCTTTACCAAAAAAGACAGTCAGGTTGAGTCTTCGCAAGAAATTATTTCAATTAAGCCCCAGAGAAATAAAATGGGCAAAGTTTTACTAGACTAAGGCAGAATAAAAATCACCGTGCGGAGAAAATATTTATCACTAAGGAACTTTGGAATAAAAACATTTCTCCCTTAAAATTGATTCTTAATGTTAATATTAAAAACAATGAATATTATTTTTATGTAACTTTAGTTCTAGTTTAATGTATTGTCATTATGGAAAGTATTTTCACTTTTATGACCTTTTATAGCTTAAGGCTCCCAATTTGACGGTAAATTTACAGCACCCTACTTCTAAAAGTTAATTTTAATTTAACTATTCAAATGGCCCAATAATTTGCTTGATCTGAGAGCCAGTAGACATGTGAAAAATGTTACCTTAGATATTAACTATTGATAACTATGATATCACCCATCTCATTGGATCAAAATTATCTAGACCAAAGCGTATTTACTCCTTTCTTCATACCATGAAATTCTCAAATTAAATCAGAGATACACCGGCTCCGAAATCCTTTCATTTTACAGACTCAATCCTGTAAATTCACTGTTGCCACAATTATGGTTCAATTAATTAAAGAATGCAAACCATTTCTAAAAATAATAGTAAATAACCTCCGCTTAGAAAGTGTTGAAAGCGTATTTTCTCAACTGAATTTCAGGCAGTAGGATAAAGAACACGATTTTTTGAGCGGGATTGCTTACTGACAATTCCGAGAGAAATAAGTCAAGATACTGGGGGTATTGAATTAAGTAGAATTAAAATTATCACTCTCGATGTGTGTGGCTTGTATGTCACCTCCATTAAGCACACACACAAACACACACATTTATAACCATTAACAAGATATCTGCTGCATACCCTCAAGTTATTGATTGCCAACATTCCGCTGAGTTTCGATCGTCTTGTAATAACCTCGCTATACTCCCAGAGGTAATTGATCTGCTTAATCAAATCACTCAAGATCCGAGTCTTTGATTTTTCAGCGGTGAGAGCCAAGTTCGAGGGAGAAGGCTTGACGGGAACCCCACGACGCAAGCCAAAAGAGGTTCGACGACTCAAATTCTCAATTGCACCGTCGGGAACTTCAGTCATAAGGAGGGCTAACATTTCGGTAGAGAATTCAGGCAGTGCCCAGTTCATTACACGATCCACTTCACGAATTAGAAAAGGTTCAGCGGCCAAAGGATTCACTCGAAGCATATCCACTATGAGTTTGACACAGATTTTTCGAAGTTCTAAGGGCATAATGAAAAAATAATTCTGAATATAAGTTTGTACTTTGGTAATGGATTGATAAATCTATTTATGAATAAGGAGGAAATGAAGCAGATTAACGTTCTCTACTGCTGTTAGTTGAGAAGTAACCTGAAGGTAGTAGAATTAAGACTTTGTTAACTGCATTGTCACCCTCCACTCAACAACCTAATCCTCATTCCATAGTGGACTTTTTACTTTTCGATTTCCATTTATTTTTAATAGTTTTTTTTTGCCTCGGAAGAAGAAATAATACTAAAAACAAACCAAGAAGACCTAATTCCCCCCACCTCTGTCCAAAATTAGGTATGATCATTCCTAGGTTGCTTAAAAGAGGCGATTATTTTGGCGAAAAACAAGTAGAGATCTTTCAAATCATTAAGTCTAATTTTGTCTCTCCTTCCCCCCCCCCCCTAACCCCCAATTGGAGGGAGACAATTGGAAGGGAGTAATTTTGGTGTAGGTGTCTAGGGTTAGGCAAGCATCGACTGCTAAACCAATAAAATTTACCTACGAACTTATGCCAAAATCAGAGAGGATAAAGAAATTTCCAACTGGAGAACAAGCACCACCTTCATCTTAATTATGACAAATGTGAGGGAGTAATGGAGGCATGAATACGCGTCACCAACAATTAAAGCATTTGTTAGTAAGTATACGTCAATGGGGAGGTTTGGTTCTTGCTACTGCAATAAAACCAAAAACCCTACCTCAAAGAAACTGAGTTTTCTGAACTATACAGCCCCTTGTATATTCTCAACCAACTGTACTTTTCCGATCTAGGGGTGAACGATAGACTTACCGCCACGCGGTGCACCCTGGGCAACGTATACTCATGCGGCAAAAAAAGTCTATTGATTTTTGACTTCAAACTACCATGACCCCACTCTATGTCATATCCGACTCCTTCCACAGTAGCCATCTTACCTTTTCCTTTACTTTTGTCTTTGTCTCCTTTGCATCTGTGAATCACTCTTCTGTTACTCTTCCCCACGATTTTGCGAGTCTGATGTTTCTACCCTCTGCGAAGCCCGAAGTCAGCTAGATGGCTAATGATAACTATCAAAACATCTGCCATTTGAAGTAAATAAATAAATATTCTGCAACATGGAACTGCAAAAACAAAATTTGCCTGCCAAAATTGTGGTCATTTATGATTTCATAATGATAGTTCACTCATTTTAAATATTTCGTAGCCAACTCAGTACATTCAATTCCATTCCTATTCTTGGAGTTGGAATTTAAATTGGTATGTAATCATTTTAATATCGACAAGTACATGTCCGAATGGTGAATCATACAATTTAAGTATCCTCGTATATAAACTTAACTATAACGTTGCATTAAATTTAATTTCGAGATATTTGCCACGTGGTGCACCCTGGGCAACGTATTCTCATACGGCATAAAAGTCTATTAACCGGCAGTTGACTTCTGACTTCAAACTACCATGACCCCACTTTATGTAATATCCGACTCCTTCCACAGTACTCAACTCACCTTTTCCTTTACTTTTGTCTGTCTCTTTTACATCTGTGAATCCTTATTCTGTCCTCCATCTCGACTTTTCAACACTTTGATGTTCCTCCTCCTCTCTGTGAAACCCTATGATAACTATCAAAACGCCTGTCATTTCTGCTTCTTTGATGAACCTTCCCTCTGTGAAACCCTAAAGTCAGCTAAAGGGCTAATGATAGCTATCAAAACGCCTGCCAATTGAAAAAAATTTTCCCAATCTATAAACCGAATATCTTATCTAAGGGACTATTAGTAAAAACAATCACAGCACTCACACCCTAGGTGGCAATATTTGAGTAGTCAGATGCGAAGACGTTCGATAACAAAGATATACTAAAAACTGTGTGTCGGTAAAAAGCTCAATATGTGAGAGACTACTTTCAAATGACTTCTCATCTTAGATTATTCCCTCCTTCGGGATTAATCTAGTTTCTGGAACCCCTATACACTGTTAAGGTAGTTGATTCAAAATGATCTTTATAAAAACCAAACAGCCACTAAAGAAGCGTCAACAGGATATAATGGAATCAGCATTACCTGAAACTGGTTCCGTGGACATATTCATGACCGTGGGAATAAAGAACTCCATATAGTGCGACTGATGCGGTTGACCCACAGCTTGCCAAACTTCTTCAAGCAGCTTTCCAGCAAGCACCCTCAAATCTCCTAGGCAACCATTGGGCAGACGAGGCGCCGTCGCAACCATGGTGATAGTTGGTAGTTCCTCCAACCACAGGTGGGGTTGACTAGTGACGAAAGTGCCCAGACACCGTTGGAGTAACTTGATGAGTAAACGGGATTTGGCGTGGCTCGGATCAAGGCGACCGGGACTGTTGCACATAAAGAAGGGTCGTAAACACTCCTCAAACAAAACTCGCATAATCTTGAGTTCCACGGTGGACTGGAGAGCTAACATCTCCACCCAGGGCTGTTCGCGATTCGATTCAGCGTAGAGGGGGGTGACAAGGTAAGTTGGGAAATTGTGATATTTGAAGGTTCTGTCAAAAGAATGGTTACAACGTGTGTAAGTAGGCAAGAAGAATGCTTTCGTGGTTTGTGTTTATTAAAAGAGTTTCTTGGATAGAGATCTATCGTATACTCGAGCATATTCTTTATAAAGTTTTTGGGTTAATAATTTCTGATTAATGTGTTTTAATTATTACTGCGTAAGTTGGCATAAAAGAAAAATTCTGATGCGAAAAGACTTTGGTGATCTTCAGTGTACCTTCTCTTACTGACGCACAATTTGTTTGAATAGATCAAAAAATGTCAACATACTTAACCAAATAGTCAATAATTGGCTGGCATTTTTTCGGCATTGAACCACAATAAGCGTCTGGGCTATCATAAACTAACTGATTCTTAATATTAAAAGATACAAATTTATAAAGATAGGAAAATTAAACAAGTGTTTTAACCTGCGAATGAGTAATTTTGGCATAGAAGAAGGATAATATTCTTTGCATTTAAGAAAACCGCTCATAAGTCACATTTCTTGTGAATATGTATTCATTTGCGTTTTATGACGATCTAACTCAAACCTCTACCTTCCGTGTAACGAATACTTTATTATAGAAATTAACCCGTTTTATTTACAAGTACACTGCAACCACATTTTAAACGCGTCCAAACCCAAGTAGTTCATAAGTTGTCTTTGTATTTCCACACACCTTCAACCTCCACTCTCTCAAGGTCACTCCAGTTCACTTTGTGATTTATTCAATGCACTTTGGCCAAAGTAACCCTCTGTGTTCCAGTTGGAAGTGTTGATCAATATTGTTAGCCGGTTGCTATTAGCCCTACCTTCCTATTCAAATTCACTTGAAGTTGGGCACTCTTTATTCTAACACTTCTACTCCACCTTCACCTATTCCTCATGGGAATAAAATTTGTATTTCCTTGCATCAAAATAGTTAACAGAACTCCCCCCCCCCCAAAAAAAAACAGAGCGAACATTAAGCATACCTGCATAAATAAAATTTAAATGATAATGGAATAATAATAAATAAAGTCTCTCCAGCATAAAAGTAATCTACAGCTCACAGTCTAAACAAATAATTTCAATGGCATTGCACACATTCCGTGCTGTTCTTTTTGCAATGCTGTGTAAGAAAAGGACTGCAGATCAGATTTTAAGCGAATCGAAATCTAGTAAACAATGGTTTTCAATACCGGTAACTAGAATTAATCTCGTGTTATGTGCGCGCGCGCATTTAAATTACCGGTCATTGGCATGGAGGCTGGGATAGGCAGGCCAGGAATGCGACATCAAGAAAATGAAGAAGAGTTCATGGAGGAAGTCCACCGTGTCAGTGAGCTCCAGACCCACGCAAGTGGCGCAGACACAATCTAGACGTGGATGACCTCTGGGAGTGAGGAGAACTCTCCAGTCTGATGGATGCAGCTGTTGTAGAATGCTTGTAAATACACTTGCCAAGCAGCCCTACATCGAAGGAAAAAAGAGCAAATTCTACTTTCAAATGTCTATAAATTACGGAGATTTTAAGATCATAGTGAAACAAAGTCTGCACTTTTTGGTCGACCACGAATTGATAGTCAAAATGAGACAATAGAAGGAAAGTGGTGAAGGGATACTTTGTAGGGAGCAAAGTTGAATAATTGTCTCAAAAGAAGGAATTTAGTCGTTAAAGACAAAGTGCTTAAACATAGTACTATGAAAGTAGTAATGTTTCATTTTTGTGTGATAATGATAGAGAATGTCTTGGCCTTCTAAGAAAAGTTTGTTCTCAACTTTGAACGGAGTAAATAGAAGAAGTCATTTAGCAATACACTCAACATTTTCTAGGTCCTAATCCCCCC